>WURV02115655.1:0-19571 GCA_011762755.2 Epimenia babai | reverse complement strand
CACAGAGTTACAACCCGTGCACAGGACCGATACATCACCCTCTCCGCTGTAAGACACCGCACGTCCACAGCTACAACTCTGAAGAAAAACCTGAGATGTGCATCGGGAGTTCCTGCATCCACCCAAACCATCAGGAATAGGCTCCATGAATTGGGAGTAAGGGCTCGCCGACCAGCTATACGCATCGCACTCACTCCACAGCACAGACAACATCGATAAGACTGGTGTCGAGAACATGTCACCTGGACCCAAACCCAGTGGAGTCCTGTACTCTTCACAGATGAGTCCAGGTTCTGTCTAGACTTCACTGATGGTCGTTTTCGGGTATGGAGAAGGCCGAATGAGCGATATTCCGATGCTACATTTGTTGAACATGACCGATAGCGACATTTTTTCCCTGCTGGGGCAAGGTAATGTGGGCGTGGCTTATGGAATACCACGTGACAACAAAATTAGAGCACGGACTGACTGGACAAACTGTCTGATGTGTGAAGCTTACGTAATGTAAAAATAAACGTAACATCCTTTGGCGATTTTCGATAATTTCATTAATTTTGATTTCACTACTAGTATTCTCCATTCATTGAAAAAACAAAGCCCTTTTTGTGACAGTTATTGCGCTATATTACAATATACTGTTTACAACAACGACGAAGTTAACTTCTTCAGTCTCTGTGTAAGTCGACCAAAAATGCGAAATGTTTACTGCTATTTTGCGTTTATTCTCCATAACCTTAAATAAATAATAAAAGTATAAGACATACTCTGTCATATTTGAATAAACGCAATTTATGACAAAATCAGAAATGAAGATTCCATTTGCTTAATCACAAGATATACCATGTTATATAAAAATGATTAGCAGGCTACAACTAAGGTGAAGACCGTGTGTTCGACTGTTACCGTCACACTGTTAGGCCTAACTAAGAACGAATATGGTTGGCTATATTATAGAGGAAATAACAAATGAAACACTGCACTAATCTGAGTTAAAAGTTATAAAACGATGAGATATCACAGGCGAATAATTAATCGGTAATCTATCATATTTAACATACTAAAAGTACGTCATTAATTATGAGAATTTTTGTAACCTTCAATTTGCGGTACTCCACGCTTACAAGATCTTCGATGCTTCAAACATAATTATTACATATTTACATTTAATTCTTCATAATCCAAAGTCATCACCGTAAGTACGTAAGTGTATATTGTACAAATTTATACAAGGTCAAAACCACCACTAGGCATTGCAGTACTCATCAAATTACACCTAATTTCATTTGTCAATGTTTTTAGGTCGTGGAATAGTGGAATTGTAAAATGTTGTCGATATTGTCATTATTGACCCAGGGACATTTCGGCACTTCAAATAAAGCTTTATTATTATAAACTATGGCGCCAATAAATACATTTGTACTTCTCGCAATTTAGTGCTCTAAAACAATGCATTGGTTAAAGTTCGTTGATCGCATTTTTTCGTGATGAAGTAGCAGACGACATTTCCACGTGTAGCCAATTTGTAAACAAGCATGATGCGCGCGCATCCAATACCACGTGATATCTCTCGAGCAATGAAAATGAAGCTTTATCTTGTCACAACGGGAGGGAAATGACGCTGACCGATATGGCGGCTGCTGCTTCATGGTCTGGGGTGGCATCACTACCACGCATCGTACAGACTACCATGCCAGTGAAAACGGAACGGTAACTGGTGTCAGATACCGCGATGAAATCCTCGACGTGTTTGTGAAGCCATTGGCTGTTGATATTGGTCCAGACATTGTTTTGATGAATAATAATGCTCGTCCTCATCGTGCCATCATCGTGAGTATCTCAAGGATAATGAAATCAACGGAATAGACTGGCCAGTTCGCTCACCTGATCTCAATACAATTGAGCATGCATGGGACATGCTACGATCTCCACCAGCAATGATCACCCTAGCACGCTGCAACAGCTCAGGGATGCACTCATGGACCAATATCCCACAACAGAACCTGCGTCGCCTAGTGGAAGGCATGTCGGCAAAGCCGACGATGTCAAGCAACAATTGTCTGTAGAGAAGGTCAGTCACAAGCTACTAATCCATGTTTTTTGAAAGGAAAACACAACGTCTCTTTGTTTTCTGGAATTTTTAGAATGTTTAATTTTTCTGGCATTTTGTGGAAAAACATTTCGGCTTTACTTTAATATTCGTTAATTTTGGTCAGAATTGATAGAGATACTGGGGAAAGAGTTAGTGCAATACCTTTATTGTTGGAAATTATCAAAAGTTATCAAGAGATATTTTGATGTATATAGATATATCTATGAGTGATCCTTAAGAAGTTTTCAGTAGTATATTTCGTGCTCATTGTAAATGTACATTGATCTGTATCACCTGCATACTGTTAGGTGTTAATTTTATATTATTTGAATAATTACATTATAGTCTTAGATTTTTATGCGATTGTTTCGTGTATAATGTGTTTGACAGCTAAGCTAATAAGTATACTTTAGTCGAATAAATTTTATGTCGTTTCATAATTACGTTTCTAAAATTGAAATCATTCGCGTATTGAAACCGGCGTTGGTACACAGTGCGTTGCCATAAAGTAAAAACTATAGAGGCCGGCCACGAATGTCACACCCATCTGGCTGTGCCGATCACAGTGATGGTAGCTGCCGGCCAGACACTACGTAATACGTATATCTGTATACGGTAATGACTCGATTGGTTTGTTGACATTCTGCAATCACTTATCGAATGTTCCATGCAAACATTTTGTAAACTCGATGACTTACAAAATTTAATCTTAACCCCGTAAACGATATTTGCCGCGTATTTTCTTTCGTCGGTTCAATTAGCAATCCCTGAGCCGTGAACGACTCCCCTTACACCTCATATAACCGCGCCTGATAAATGTCAATATTCTATAACTCGATCCTAAATGCGTAATATATCTGTAAACGTTTTGTCTAGATTGAAACATCCCTACGTTATCTCACGTGTGAATTGTCTATCGAGGATAGATACAAGATATACCAGCGTCTCGGAAATCCGAACCTTCCTGTTACGTATCAAGTCTTGTTGTTCGTACGCCTTTGTCTGCCAATGTCTTCAGTTACCAAATCACGTATGAAGACTTGTTCGTACGCCTTTGTCTGCCAATGTCTACAGTTACCAAATCACGTTTGAAGACTTGTTATTCGTACATCTTTATCTGTTAATGTCTACAGTTACCAATTGTCCAAAAACACAATCGCACGTCTCTTATGTCACTAGGGCTTTCGGAACACTGTTCGATCTATATAAATTGCGGCAGATCGTACCTTGTAATGCAATGCGCGGCACCGCGTGGAACGGTGGCTGTCGTAGATACTACGATGTATGTCACGATGGTCGATGTTCAAAGCGGCGCTGTTTATATAATGAACAAGTACGATGATTCGAAAGTGATCTAGAGACTAGATCCCACATGCCTGTGGACCTTCGTACCTACCACGGTGGTCTAACTAACACACGCCTGCCTCCCAAACACAGCGTTTTACCCTACGGGAAAACTAACCAGCCAATTAAACTGCTCACGTGACCGCCTCACACTCTACTAGACAGCCGTACACGTACTCCACGACGGTCGTATCTCACAGACGTTGAAGCCAACAGTCACTGTCACCCTGACCAACTAGCACGATTAGCGACTTGCGCCGATTCAACCAACATGCATTCGCCACTGCCGCGCTAATATCCACATTTTCTCGATTACACTAGATATACGCTATGTTTATAAACGAGTGACTCGCGTGCTCGAATGAATCTCTGGCGCTAAACGTCCAAATTGATCGATACGAGACGTTATTTTTCAGACTTGACACAGATATTAAACAGTGGATGTCGCAAAATCTGTTAAGATTGAATGACAAAACGGATGTTTTGGTGATTTCTCGCAAGCAGTCGAACTCACAGTTTTGTTTTCAGTCTAACTTACTCTAGGCTTGGAATCAAATCGTGTCCGAAGCAGCCAGATATTTGGTGGACCGATCGTGTGGACTTTCATTAGAAATTAGAAGGACCCTCTAGGAAGAACCCTGGGAGAATGCTTGCATGTGATGGGGCGAGGAGAGGGGAGGTGGTTATAACACTGCCCTTATTATTATTATCATTATCCTCATCAGCTTCCTCTTCCGTATCAGCATCATCCTCGTTTCCATCCTCGTCACCGCCATCGCCATCACCATCACTATCACTGTCACTATTACTATTACTATCACTATCAATACTACTATTATCGTTATTATCGTTATCGCTATTGGATTCATTTTAATTAACCATGGCAGGCTTGTAATTGAGGCTCCTCAAGCTGGTCGCAAGTGCTAGAAGTGCGTCTTTGCATTAGCTATTTAACTAAATATTCTGTTGTTACTTAGGGTTAGACTGTATGCTATGGATCGTGTAGTTTGTTCGGGATGAAAGTTAGAGGCATGTACGTAAGTGTAGCGGTCTGTGGGTTTGCGCCAAAGCGATGTTTAGCGATGTGTGACTTTTCTTTATCGCGACGAAACGGATCGCATTAGTCGACTTATTAACAGTTAGTTTGAGGGTCGAGTGAAAGTGTTATAAATTAACGTGGAAATCGAGGAGGCTGTCTTTTCCCCGGGCCTAAATGATAAATACGTCGTCTATACAACGGAGGAATGTGTGGCGTCCGTCGCGCCTAAATAATAAATACGTCGTCTATACAACGGAGGAATGTGTGGCGTCCGTCGCGCCTAAATGATAAATACGTCGTCTATACAACGGAGGAATGTGTGGCGTCCGTCGGCTGCACATAGATATTTTCTGTAATATTTTAAATTATTTTCAGTTTGATCATGTTTGTCAGTCTTTCCTGGTGATATTCTCTTCAACTGGTATTTTATCCTTTTTATTGAATGACCATGTTACCTTATAAATACCTTTTTACATTTCACTGTGATATAAACCACGGCATCGTAGTAATTGACGTTATGGACTATCTCCTGTTCCAGTAAAAAATAATAAAAGTAAAATATAAAAAAACAGCGTGAACACAGGACAAATTGAAAACCGTGGCTTTTCATTACTTCGCTGAACAGCCGTGAGTGGCCGCCTCTATAATCGCCGAATACATCGTCAGAACCGTGGTATCCGCTTATGAGTGTGAACAAATCGAACGCAAAGCATACCCCCCCCCCTTCATTTTCCCGATCAATACATTTGAACACGTAATGATACAGACACTTAAGTCTGTCGATAAATGGCTCCCCTGAGTTTACACGTGAGAATATTTCTGTCTTTAAATCGTTGCGTTTATATTACTGGTTTTATATTACCTGTTATATATTCATGGTGTTCGTATTATTGCACGTGTATTTTTTTTTTGCTTTTATTACTCTGTTTATATTGCTGTGCTTATATAATGGTGTTTATATTACTGTGGTTGTACGAATGTGTTTAAATAATGTTTGTGCTATTGTATTCATATTACCGTATCTATATCATTGCTCTTTCGTCAGTATCAGACATACGGGCAGATTCCAATACACGCCATGATATTCGGGCAAATTAACCCTGCTCTTTCACAAGTATCAGATATACGGGCAGATTCCAATACACTCTATGATATTCGGCCAAATTAACCCTGCTCTTTCGTCAGTATCAGATATACGGGCAGATTCCAATACACGCCATGATATACGGGCAAATTAACCCTGCTTTTTCGTCAGTATCCGATATACAGGCAGATTCCAATACACGCCATGATATACGGGCAAATTCACCCTGCTCTTTCGTAAGTATCAGATATACTGGCAGATTCCAATACACGCCAAATTAACCCAACACATCTAAGTAAAGACTTCAGTCTTTCGCAACTCGAATTATTGGCATCTCGCCGTAACCAGAGTTACCAGACGTCACGTGTTGTGTTACTACAGGCTTGGCAGGGAGGTTCCGGTATTACAAACAGCCTAGAAGCGTGTTTAAATATTTTCCACATAATCCAGCGTTTACGTGATATTGCCATCGTACGTTAACAGATGCTATTACTACTATTTAATTTTAGTCAACGCAGATGAATGTTTTTAGCGATGACAAGAACGTATTCTTCGAATCGTGAGCGACGTATCGATTATTACACAAGGAGTCCAATATAATAAGCGCCTATATTGGCTCAGTAATCCTTGTTCGGGTCACGAGAAGCTATTTCTCGAGAGAACATAGACACTCATACACGGAGATAATCGGCCGCAATGTTGACAATAATATCGTTAACATCCGACAGAGATTTATTAACCAGCTATTTTCGTCTTGTACCCTCTTATATCCTCCACCCTCACGTCACCAAGCTGCACGTGACTGTCAGTGCGAGAGGGTGAAGTGGGTGAAAACGCTATTTTTAATACCAGTGCGCCTGAATTCGCATCTGCACCTCGATTCTTTCCTGCACCTTCCACAATATGACGCAAACAAACGTTTCCTTTTCAAATGTGTAGTGTGACGTCACGTAGGTATGTGTATATGGCGCAGATATCATTATGTATATACTCTGCGATATAATATAAGGCTTACAAACGAGCCTAAATAAACAAATCAGTCAAATATTGAATATTTATTGTCTTAAAGTGGGATCTAAATTACACGAGAGATGTTTCCTGTCGCACGAGCGCCAGTCAGGTGTAAGACGACTAAGTGATTTGATGATTTGATGACAGCCGTGTGTGTATGTATCACATGAGTGAAGACAGCGATGAGGAACCCCGGCTTTATTGTAAAGCTTACAGTAATCGCCCCCCCCCCTATATATACATATATATATATATATATATATACACGTATGGGTATATATTCGTCGTCTAGGTGCGTATACCCCATATATTCGGTATTATTCCCAAAACTCGTACGTGCCAAACAATGCTGCGCGATGTTTTAAGATCACTCTATCCGGCCCTGTGGTTTTGTTTGACCTTTCATCTTCTGGCTGACCTCCTTAATTGCGTAATTTATCTAAATATGAAAGTGTTTGGTAAAATATGAAGGCGTTAGTTTAACAGTTCATTACCATGCGAAGCCATGGCGGTGAGGCGAAGTTTTACTGCTTTCAAGACGCTTACCATATACAAGACAAGTAATCTTAATTACATTACGTTTATTCAAATGAATTGTATTAAAATATTCTTAATTTAATTTTCTCTTTTCTAATTTAAGAGTGCCATTTTAACAGCATCTCTTGCGCCGGGACACGAAAAGAAACATAATTATGGAAAAAGCATTTGTTTCGTCATTTGGTTTCGTAAAGCCAGCTATGAGATTAATTTATTTAGTTTTAGAGAAGACGGTCGGTTATTTGTGTAATTATGGAACAATCTGTAGCAACCGCGATGGAATATTTTAAGGATTTACCGGAAGGCTTTCTATACAGGTGCGGTCGTAGATCGATAATGTTCAGAGTTTACGCTTCCCTCTTTGAAATGATGATGGATCTCTCCCTCCCCCCAGGGGTACGCTTCCATTATTAACGAATATGTCGTTCTTTATACGTCATTATACATTCAAACTCAATACTCTAGGCCTATACAGAATGATCTGCGTTATTCGACACGATTATCTACTATTTGCGGACACAGACAACAGAGTCAGCAGTCCGATATATTAATTAATAAGTCAGTTTCAAGAGAGAAATGAATACACCATGATTAATAACAATAACAGCAACAGATGATAGCAACATTAATAACAATAACAGCAACAGATGATAGCAACATTAATAACAATAACAGCAACAGATGATAGCAACATTTAATACTAACGAAATGATCAAACTAAGAATAAGTTAAAAAATTGTAGACAATTTCTCTCTGCCCCCCAGGGCACGCCACACGTATCTCCGTTGTATAGATGACATATCCATCATTTGGGCCCATTGAAAAGACCGCCTCCACGATTTCCACGTTTACTTATAACACTTTCACCCGAACCTTAAGCTAACTATTGATCACTCGTCTGACCCCATCCGTTTCATCACTATAAAGAAAAATCTCATCTAAACATCGCTTTGACGCAAACCGAGAGACCGCTCAGCTTTCAAGACGAACACACCGCCCCATCCGTCGCGTACAGTCTAGCCCTAGGTAACAAACTAAAGTACCAATAATACCAATAATACAAAAAATGACAATAATGACAATAATACCAATTATGACAACACTGACAATAATGACAATAATACCAAAAACAATAAAAATAACAATAACAATAATAATAATTAACAATAATAACAATAATAAAAATAATAACAACGATTATAATAATACAAAAACTGACAAAAATGACAATAATACCAATTATGACAACACTGACAATAATACCAATAACAATAAAAATAACAATAACAATAATAATAATAATAGCAATGATAACAATAATAACAATAATAAAAATAATAACAATAATAACAATAATTACAATAATTTCAATCATAACAATAATAACAATAAAAGCGATAATAAATAGTGACAATAGTGAAAACAGCGATAACAGCAGACGACGACGAAAACCACAACGTCCACGACAGAGACGACAATAATAATAAAAATAACAACAATAACAGCAAAAAATAGACAAAGGCAATGTCAAAGGCAAAGCCAAAAGCAAAAACAAAAAGCAAGAAAAAAAAATTAGAAATCAGAAACAAAACAAAACACAAACCGATAACGATAACAAAAACTACGACGATAACGACGATAACGACGACCACGACAATTGTCTGTTGTATCCGAGAGTATCAAAACGAGTCGTCTTTATCTGGCGAGTAACTCTGGATTATTGCTGGAGGTTTGCTCCGAGCGCGTCGTCTTCCACAGTAGCTATTCTAAAACGACCAATCGTCGATAACTCATGAGCGATCCACTAGCAGATGTCACGGGGTGAGACGGCGCAACAAACGGCAGACAGATTGAGATTTTCAAACGACGAACGATCCATCAACCCAGACCTGCCAGAATAACCAATCTGATGCTCTTACCGTTCGCATTTAACGCTAACAACGTACATATCGATAGGGTTACCGACCGATCTTTGAGTTATGTCCGTCGTAACCAAATCGTTTGATAGATCGTTTCTAAATCGTGTCATTATCCTCCGACCACTTGTAACTCGACGAAACAAATCATCACGTGGCTGAAACATGCAGAATCTTCTTTAGGGATTGATGCATGCAGGCGCAGACGTGATGTAAACGCCACCATGATACAACGCCTTCTACAAAAGGCAGTGAACTCACACAGAATAAAAACAGGAAGGTGACTAAAAACAGCTGGTTGGTAGAAAAACAATTACACCCGGGCTTCACAAACTCAAGCAAAATCAAATGTCAAGATATATGTAAAAACAACAAAAAGGTTCAAGCGGAGAGTAGAGATCACATAGGATGGAGAATCAAGGAAGGGTAGAAAAATAAACAATGGGCATGGTACTGTAAAGTGGCGAGGGTATGAGTGTAAAGAAAACATAGGTGACAAGTACCTAAAGGGAAAATATAGTGGCTGTAGTAAGGAAAGAGTGATGCTTAGTTTTGGGTGGTCCGATGAAAGATGCTTGATTTGGTCGCGGTGGTGTGATTGGAATCCTTCATCTCTGTTGAATCCTTTGGGAACGCGGTTATATGATCACAGGGGAGGGGAGAACAGGGATAGCTAGAAAACGGAATAATGGATCGGGTACGGTAAAGTGGGGGAGGGTATTAGGGTAAAGAACGATGCGAGTTATGCGATAAAGAAGCAGGGTTTGGTCGCCGTCCTGTGATTGGAATCCTTCATCTCTGTTGGGTCCTTCGGCCACGCAATTGAATGTCATGATTTTCTTGATGAACTTTATTAATTCTTGGATTTTTCTTCTGATATGTTTTTCTTCGCGCACTTTGGTGATAATGGCAACGCCCAGATCAGTTTCATTGTGGTCGGCTCGTCCAAACACCCGACGAAGTATACTTGTATACGAAAGCTTGTGTGAATCATTAATCTCAGTTAGCCTATAAGATGTTACCTCTTATACGATATGACTAACACGGCAACCCACATCTCTCTGTATTCAGGCATGCGCGTTGCTGACCCCGCGTGCTGTGTGTCACCGAGAGATGTGCTGTTGTTTCGAGAGCGGCATATTAGCATCCACTGTCTTTCTTCGAACATATCTTCTGATGTTTTGGCACTATACAGGAGTGGATATCAACTACTTTATAACGTATTGTATTATTACTCTCACAGACAATATCACGATAACGCGAAACAAACCCCCAAAAGTTCTGTTTCAAGTTGTTGATTATGTCAACCAATTAATAGTAATAATAAAACAGTAACATTTAGCTAATGCACACGAATGGTGTAGAACCCCATACGTATGTATCCGTATACCGACCATGGACACGTTGTGTCAAATTCCATTTTATTCGTTCACATTTGACGATTAAGACGACCATTTCTGTACATTGGCTAGAAATCGAACCTAGTCTGTATTCCGGTAAATTGAAGCACTTTTGCCCAATTGTTGGACACTATTCATCGGGTAATTAGCAGACGACGGCATCACGACTTTCGGTCATCGGAAAAATGACTGCTCAACTCAACATAAAACTTTACTGTGAGCCGCCAAATTGAAAAATCCATAATTTTTCAACTTCAACTTACAGTCGAACGAATCAGTGAAACTTCCGTGTGTATATTTTACTATGATGTTTTTGCTTCGCTTCGCAATTATCTCCCCTCTTGTAGCATGTTAAGCAGATAACGCCCTTAAGAGTGCACTCTTTGCGTGATGTAAACACAACAATTTTTCACAAATTTGTTGCCTATTCCATGTTCATTTTTTCCTTTATCATAATAAACAAGGTAGAGCATATGCAGCGCCATTGTATTTACCGCGATCTGAGCTCGGTTTGTAAAGCACCTATCGATAATATTCTAGTCGACAATGGTTGTATTCCGGTCAAGTCGTACATAAATGTCGTGTATAAACCTCTCGCAAATCAGCTACAATAATAATATCTGCACCGTGAGCGATTGAAAGCCGATTGATTTTATATATTCTTATTCGAGATTACGGGACGTGACTTCGTGCTGTCTAGCCCCTGGCACGCCTTCTGTTTCGCGTATTCTGAATGCTCAATAATATGAAATCACGGAGTTAACTGAGAAATGAGATTGATATTTGCAGATCTATCGATGCACTATTTTCGCGTTTGTTCTTGGGAGACAAAAATCGCAACTGTTTATATTGGAGGATTGTTGTCCGAGACATATCGCGATCATGCATCGTATGCTCCTAAGGCGATGAGGCCAAAATATGCCAAAAATGAATATTATATGTTGAAAGAAATTCAAAAATAGTTCCGTTTTCTTGTCCTGCGAGCCCTTTTTATCCCATAAAATAGTTTGAGCCTCGACACGGAAGTTTTTTCAGGTGACTCAATCGTGCAGATATACGACTGTTCATCCAATAATGTTTTTTCTTTATCCTTGGGGGGATTAGTGAGGTATTTCATTAACTGCATTAGCTGTATACGTGAAGCCATGACTTAACAAGTGCATATTTTGCGACATAGATTTGTGGGTTGCCATGTTAGGTTGCCATATCATATAAAACGAAAAGTCAAGTTAAACACCATAGTGACAAGCTGAATACACCTGGAAAAGTATACCTGTATACTAAAGTTCCTGGAATCATTATCTCGGTGACTCAATAACGTGTTACTTGGAGGTTTCGTTGATTTTGTGATACGTCATCGGTAGTGTTGTAGTCATCGTAGTCGTCATTGTTGCTGTTGTTGGACATATTTCCGGTTTGTAAGGTATAGGGTCTCACAAAAGTATCTCAGCAATAATGTTTTATGTTCACTTTAGTAACATATTTGGAATTAGGGGGTGCGTGTGGCGCTGATATCTTCTCATTTACCGTCACCCGATGTTACCCCACAGCTCAGTGCCGACACCATGTAACGGTGAGGGATACAGGTGTGACTTCGATCTTACCAAATCAGATTAAGGGAGGGCCACTTGTGTCCTAGTCTTTTATCTTATATAGTAGATTATGTAGTTATGCTTGGGTCGAACGGATTAGAACTGTTTCTATTCACGAGCTGCACGCTTCCCGAACACGATTCCGCACTTACCCGACTTGTGTATCGAGCAACCTCGTACGTGCCGATGTTGAATTTAAATCACCGTTATTACTCATTAGGTTCACGTTTTTCAAGGCTTAAAACGCCCGAAGTTTTTGGCTGATCAGAATAACACTTATCGCTTGAGGTGGTTAACGTCGTCACGTTTTGTCTGCCGCTTCTGTTGTTCGAACTCTCCCTAATCGGACCAGGGCGTTAGGGTTGGGGGTGTACACCTCAGTTAATTTCACAGGGGCTTCCAGGATATATATTTTCTGTACATAGTACATTCATCTACGCCGGTGGCGAGGCGGGTAAAATCGCGGCATTTCACAAGAGAGGTTGTAACTTGAGAGTTAGAGTTTGCACAAAGCAAGGACATTGCTACCATGCATTCCGTAAGGGAAATATATATTTTCTTGCTTGTGCTTGTGGGGTGGCAGGCGAGGGAGTGATTGCATCATATCTCCATATTAGGACACTGATAGAGAAGCTATACTACCTGCATGGTTATGTCACATCACGGCTTGACTATTGCAACTCTCGTTTGTATGGTACACTTTAACGACTTCTTCATATGTTATTACTCATCCAAAAACTCCGCCGCATGACTAGTCGCCCAAACCAGATATTACAACCACATAAAACCAGTTCTCCAAAAAATTCACTGGTTACAAATCATAAGCAGGATAGAATTCGATATTATTCTTATTGCCTAGACGGGACTTCACTCTCTCGCGCCATCATATATCAGACCTAATCGAAGCCATCAAGAACCACAAAAGACAACTACGCTCCTCATCTAGACTTATACTTAAAACCCTTAAAACACGATTAACTGCAATGGGTGGCTGCTCATTTTAGCGTGCTGCTCCCACACTCTGAAACCGACTTCCTGAAAATATCCCAACCTCTGCATCTCTCACCTCTTTCAAATCCAGTTTAAAAACACACCTATTCAAAGTAGCACACTTCCATTAACAGCTTATGTAGAAATACACATCAAAAGCTTCCCGCTAAACAACATCCTCGTCACGATGGATTTAAAGGGGCGCTGCAATATCCCTCACTAAGACGGATTGCAAGCCTTCGCCAACCACATCCAATAAATAAGCTATTGAAGTGATCTAGTTTGACGTAACCAAAAAATGAACAACAGTAGCAGCAATAGACTGTGTGATGTAGGGGCGATTGTGACGTATGTAGCGCAGGTGCAAGAAACAGGCCCTACACATTACTTATATGTTGCTCAAGAGTTAGATGAGGATCAGATGTCACACCAAGATTACGTGCATATGACGACACCTTGACGACGTTGTTACCAATCATCACATGTCCAGGCTGGACAATCCCGCCACTACCTTTTCGCTTAATTATCAACACTTGAGTTTTACTCTCATTTAACTTGAGCATATTAAAATCCATCCATTCTTCAATCTCATTTAGACAAGTTCTAATTGTACTTAGAGTGGCAGTAAAATTGTCGTTATGGCATCATACGTATATTTGACAATCATCCGCATACAGATGGTAATTAAGATAGTGCCTCGTAATGATATCACTCACAGGTCCAAAAATATATAAATTAAAGAGCAGGGAGCCGAGAATAGATCCTTGGGGAGCCCCACAACGAAGCATAACCTGTGAAGACAAAGCTTGGTTCACAGCAACAACCCGTGAGCGATTAGATAGATATGACTCCATCCATGTAATTACATTACCGATCAAACCATATCGCACACGAAGACGCGTTAGTAGCAGTTCGTGATCAACGGTATCAAAGGCGGCCGAGAGACCAGGCAGCACGAGTAAAACGGAAGACTTATGTCAATGTCACGAATAATATCATCGTGAACACGAAGTAGAGCGGACTCGGTACTGTGGCCACGCCGATACGCCTGGTTCAAGTCACACAACTGATATATCTCATCTATAATCGTTTTCATGTGTCGACATCTGTTTAGCCGCCTGCTTTCGCTACTTCTGCAGGTAGTCCATCTAGTCCCACTATCTTATTATTCTTCAGTCGTCTTATCGCTATTCTAATTTCTGGTTTGAGCACCTCTGGTTCTTCATCCTTTTCCTGTTTCCATGGTTGGCATCAATTTCTGTTGGATCGTTCTCAAACAGCTTCTTGCAGTACCCATGCCATCTCTTCTGTACCATGTCCTTGTCGTATATCACGTTACCATTCTCTGCTTTTATACCAATACCCTTGTTGGCTCTTTTTTTCCCAGGAATCGTTCTCACGAGCTCCTACACTTTCTTTGTACCCCCTCTCGCGTAGGCTGACTCTGCTTCTTTTGCTCTCTCATTTAGCCAGTCTCTCTTTGCTTTTTTGCAAGCATTCTTCACATTTTTAGCTAATTTAAGAGTTTTTTAGATAATTTGTTTTTAACAAATTTAATTTGGTTCAGGCAGGACTTAAAAGTGACTTTGGATTCTTAACCAACTACTGTGATTAAAACACGCCTTATTCGTATTATTTGTCCATTGTAACGCAGCCTTTTTAACTTGGCCATTGTTACGTTTTACTGTTACACTGATTAAATATCCACCAGCTCCTCATCACTGCACTTCACCATTGTTTATTCACTGCTCGATTCGATGCATTGTAATTAGTGCCTTCAGTCCATATTCATTGTGGTCGCTGGTCCATATGATCTATATATTCTGTGATGTTAGGTTACCACTTGCCACTTGATAAAGTTGGAGAGGAATACACCGAAAAAAACCTATACCACGAAACCATGACCTCCAGATAAGCGGTTTGGTGCTCTACCACTTAGCCTGAGCTAGCGGTTCATATGCTCGCTGTTCGATTGTCTCCGACCAAATTTCCCGGCCAGCGGTTCGTCTGCTCGTCGTTGAAAGTGGCGGCCACGTGGCAACAGCCGTCACAGTAGTGAGAGGGCGTGGAGGTTCATATGCTCGCGGATCATATGCTCGTGCCCCTACCACACTTGATAAAGAATATTTGTAATCGGAAGCTTGTAAAATAAAACATAAATTAGTCTAAAAGTGTTTTCCCTTTTCGCGTTTAATATATAAGAAGTTTGATTCACCAATTGCCTTTTACTTTTTCCTTTCATTCAAATGTAAAAAATACACACCTATGATTCGTTTAGAGCACTCATGCCGACAATTTCTTCCTCTTATATGTAAAGTAAAAACGAACCTAACATTCTTTTACAGTACCGATACAAATCAACTTGCTTCTTTGCTGCATAAAATGATTTACGATTCGCTGGGGATTGGTTTGAATAGAATTTGTTTCTCGTTGCTATAAATTCCCGCCTGTGATGGCGGCAGTCGCCATCGTACCAGGGTTTACCTCGTCTATACTGTCGCACGTTACGATGATTGGAAAAATATTCCAAGTACATATACTAATCTTACCCGGTCGATCCCTCTGAGAGTCACCCCACCTGACCGTCTCTCCCGACCGACCTGACCATTTACGATTAACCGCGCCGGGTACGCGATTGTAGTTCGTTTTACACTCTGCTTCGCCATTTTCATCTCCGGAACCAGTTTAAATCGCGCGGCCCTGATCTCACGGGGGTAATCGTCAGATAGGAATTACGGTGAGTTTTGTAGTCAAGACGCTATTGATCAGTTTGTTATGTTGATAATTCACAAAAGCCGCAGGTAACGGACGTGTCTTACCCGCTGTGTATCTGCAAAGCCTGTGTGCCCTGTGTAGTTGAATAGCTGAGACCTCGTCGGGAGGTATGGGCAGCTTTACGCGGAGGAAGGCCTTTAACTTCATGTCATATTTCTCAGCTCGTTCCTCGGCTATGCCAATAAATGCAATCACAACAGCGTCTTCCATGTGCCTCTTGGTCGATTGTCTCTCCATCGCAGCTGACGCACCTAGATGTCTAACTTGGCTTGTTTTATCTCAAGCTCTTTCCTCTGGCGGTGCATGTCACAAGTGTGTCTTATACTCGGCTGATGTTACATCTATGGCCTGTAAATCATCATCTTACATGCGCGTGCGCTCCTTGACACGGTGGATGTGGTAGTTAAGTCGCTATTCGAGCGACTCGATATTGTTACCGATCTTTGTTGGCCGCAATGTCATCTCGCATAAGTTGAAACTCTTTCTGGATTGATTCTAGTATTAGCTCGTCGGTTTGCCCATCCCTGTAGGAGTTGTTGCTATTCGGGCGTACGCGTTTGGCGCTGTTATCGTTACTGAAAATACAGTTAACTAACACTGTTTTACATCACGTATACCGACACAGTGCTCCTCTATTCAGAATCTCTCTCATCATCGCATTTCGTCCGCTGATCGCTCTCATTTTACATTCATTTATATTCTCTATATTATATTAATTTTGTCAACTATTGTCATAATTTAAGTAAACCAAAACGTAAAATCCTCCATTAACGTTTTCTCACCCCCCCCCCGTATTATCCAACCTTGTCTTGATTATAGTTTATTATGTCCATAACTGTAAGCAGTATTTCTCTTTCTTTCAGATTTCACTACAAGTATAGACTTGGAATATATTTGCAATGTAATCGTTGATCAATCGATAGGCTCAATGTGTATACATTTTAATGGGGCTATTTTGGATAATTCGATTGGAAAAAATAGTGATGAAATATGACAAAAAATTTTTAGGCAAATGCGCATGTATTAAAACGATTAAAACCATAAGAACACAGTCGCCGAGGATATGTACCGGCCGTGTGAATGAGACCCATCTCAGATATAGCGATCGGGGCAGGCATAAGAGTCTAGACGTTCGTTAACTAATTACTGCATGTATGTTGAGAGACCCGGAAGTACGTGACAGAACAATTTGTCAGCGAGGTTAGCCAGACGGAGCTATAATAGTGTTATATTCCAAGGATCGTAGATTCACGTTTGTTTTCTGTTCAACGACTTACACGCAAGATCGATTACGACACAGAAAGGGTCTTTGAGAGAAAGATAGAGCTTTGATTGAAATCGACGCGTCAGCCGAGCGAAGCTTTACAGAACGTGATTTATTAGATGGATCTCTCGAAATTAGATCAAATTTTTACATATTCTCTCTCGTTGTCGTCTAATGTGGATACGTTGTATTTGTCGTTCGATGCATGTTGACCACTCCAGCGATTTTTTTCCGGACCCCTAAAAAAAACAATTAATTTTAATTCGTTGAAAATGTATTTCTCAGTGACTCACCGCTTTATTTCATTAATGTATATCAACCTTCAGATCTCTCAGTTCCGGACTTTCTAAACGACCTTAAAACTCTACTCTCAGTTAAATCGACCCAGTGCAAAAACATTCTTGTCACAGGAAATGTAGATCTTCACATGGAAGTTTCTGAATATGCAAATGTCCAAAGATTTTTGGTATACTGCAAATATTTTCCCTCGGAAACCATAATAAATCTGTACCAACACATACACGAGGGCATACTCTTGACATAGTTGCAACTTCACATGACACAGATATAAGTAACCTCCACGTTTTTGACACTACTTTATCAGATCATTATCTCATTCAGTTTCATGTGAAGTTTCGGCAGTTGTCTAGTAATAAGCAGGGTATCAGTACTCGATAGGGCCGTAAAATATCAAAAATTACAAGTGGCACTTACAACTCAGATTTACATACTCGATTAGTCAAATATTTCTCAGAGATCTTTTCGTGTCAATGCTTTAGACACCTCTAAATCATTTGAATTGTGATGGTGTCCCCAGGGACATCTTAGGATCGCTACTATTTACGGCTTACATCACTCCACTGGGCGACATTATAGAGAGGCATGGTTTGCACAAAGTGTTCTATGCCGATGATACCAAACTGTGGATACCAGTCGATACCCAAAATTCTGTAGACGTCCAACATACCCTCCACCGTATTTCAGCTTGCCTTGACCAAATCTATGGATGGATGACAATGATTAAACTAAAAATTAAGCCCGCAAAATCTGAGTTAATGCTCATACAATCTCATTTTGGCAATCAGACCACACCGGATATCTCTATCACTCTCAAAGATGTTCATATTATTTTTGATAAGCAATTTGGTTTTCAACAACAAATTTCTAAAACCGTCCTGCTCTCCTATATTTAGTTTAGAAATATAACAATCTCTAAATATTTAAATTATTCTTTATGCGAAAGGATTATCCACGCTTTTATCACCGGTAAACTGGACAATTGTAATTAACTTTACATTGATTGGCCAAAATTTCAGATTAATAGACAACAAAAATTACAAAACTGCTGTGCTTTTCTCTTTTCTAGAATACCACGAAGAGAACACACGAAACCCATTTCAAGGTCCCTACACTGACTTCCTGTGCAACAGCGCATTGTTTTTAAAGTTCCGCTCTTGACATTCAACAACATTTGGACAACACTGTACTATCTTATCTCACATCCTTAATATCAGTCCGAAACACCGGTAGATCAACACGACAAAGTCAAACAGTCATTCTTAACATTCCTCATTCTCGACGCGTTAATTTTGGTAACTGGGCCTTTGCAGTCGCTTCACCCATACTTTTTAATTCTCTTCCATCACACATTAGACAATGTGCAGAGCTAAATACCTTTAAATCCAAACTTAAATCTTTTCTTTTTTCTACAGCCCTTTGCTAAGTTGACAGTGAGTAATTTTATAGTGCAATACTACGTAAATTTTCTTATATGTTGTGTTATTCGCGTGATATTTAACGTAGTTTTACAGCGTTTTTATATGTCTGACACTGCAAAATTAGGATCTGTGCTGTAACATTTTTGTAATATTTTCTTCATATGTGATCTTACTGTGTATGCCTATTCTATTTTCGATTTATTCATTTTATACCGAGTTCGATTTTGAACCGTATTCCTTGTGTTTCTAGTTAATCACAGTAACCATAAATTTTTAAAGTGTCTTTGATAGTCATGTGTTAAAGGGGCACTGTAAATCAATAAAATTTAATTTAATTTCATGTCATATGTTAGTCCCTTAAAATGCGTGAACCCAGTAGAGTTAGTCTATTCAAACGTACAGAGTTACTGTAATAAAAACATGATATTAACACGATTTAATCTATCAAAAAACATGATATTTGAAAGGCATGATATTTACTGGGTTATTCTATTAAAAGTCATGATATCGATGGGATTAGACTATCGACATAATATCTTAAATTCCCAGTGGCTTGACATTATATCTTATGGCTTCCAGCCCTCTAGAGGCATGATTTTTATATCTTCAATCTTCCAGTGGTCTACTAGCATGATACATCTTAAATATGTTAGTGGTCTAGAGGAACGATTTTATATCTGAAATCTTCCAGTGGTCTACAGGCATGATATATATATATGTTTAAGCCATCGTTTCATATGCAACGTGCATATAGGTATAATATGTAAAAACTCATCCATAGCTACCTAACCTCTCGTTCTCAATGTGTAAAA
>WURV02115544.1:0-19574 GCA_011762755.2 Epimenia babai | reverse complement strand
GCCGTGGTGCAACCAGGACATAGATATCATCTGGTCATTATAGACCCAGGAATAATTCGATGTCTCTATCTATGTGGTGTACAAACTATAACCTTTATGATCTTATATAGAACTTACTTTCTTACTTGAAACAATAACGGAAGTCGCTAAATAAGACATTTTGAGAGTGCATGATAGACATGGTTAAGATTTCTTGAGATATACTAATGTATAAACTAATAGGAACACTACTACATTATCTTTCTGCATCTGGCGAGATGGATGGCATCATTAACATCTGGAAGATATTTCAGCTCGTAATTATACACGTGTATGATCTAAAATGATCCCGTTATCTTAATACCAACAAGTATCGCACTCGCACTCGTTTTAACACTAGCTAGGAAGTCAGTTATAATCAGTAATCAGCCGTGACATCAGAAACAATGAGCAAAAAACGTGATTGATGATGGTAGCGTTATGTAGTGGAAATAATATGTAAGGAATGTAGAAGATGGATTGATTGATTCACTTTCTGTAATGAAGATATATCAAGTTTGATGCTAACTCAAGACTTCATGACCTTCAGCCGACAATTGTGCATTGGTGGACAATATCAATATTCTGACCTGAATATTATTGCGTTTTTATTCATAAACTACTCATTTTTCTTGTAGAGCATTGGACTGGTCAGTGTGGAAAAGTGTATTAAAGGACTTTTACATTAGGCTGGTGATATATCGATGCGATTGAGACGAGATGTCTCATATATATATATATATACATATATATATACACACACATATATATATATCGCATTTGCGTGCTTATTGTCCGATACACGGCCAATATGTAGTGACCATTTTCAATAACGTTGTGAATATAGCAAATAATGAAAGAGCTAAGTCGAGAAGATATTTTAAGTACCATTTCATCCCTTGTCATTGTGACAAGATGATGCCTATGACACTTTACAATATTACTAAATGTTGTATATCCAAAAAATATAAATAATGGCATAAAGCAATGAATTAAGCAAGAGTTAAACTAGGCCTAATAATATAATAGTTAAAGAAAAAATATTGCACACAATGCATATACAAGTCTCCGAGAAAAAGTGAGATCTAAAAGATTCTTGATTACATACCATAGTAATGTCGAATAATATAATTTGCAAAATGTATAGTATATTATTCAAGTGTGTCGTATCTAATGTCCCTGTACTTTCTGTAGTGTGTCACAAAAATTTTCTCGAGTATTTCCTTCTGTTCTGTATAGATTACAACTAAACATTAGTATCTCGTTCGTGACTGCTGACTAAAAATGTTCAATAAAATAGCTTGAAATGCAGTCATGTGTCATGTGCTCGACGTGACCATTGATTTACCTTTATCATCTCGCTGTAGATGTCGGTGTTGGCAGTAGCGACCACCACGTTAGTCATTATATGTAATTAAATGTATCAACTCCGTGACTCATGAGTAATATCGTGGAATGTAAATTTGTACGGATTGATTAGGCACATCTATCAGCTGATTGATGACCTTACCAGAAGACATCGCCGTTGTCCGGTTTATGTGCGAAGGTATGCCTAACTCGGTCGAGTTGGTCACCCTATCGCGTTTAACAAGATTTATGGAACAGCGAACGGCGTTTTTTACTGGCACATCTTTGTATACTAAAACTATCAGCGTTAATCTGTAAGGTTTATGCTGTAATTTTGTGGTATCGTTACGTAATTTGGAGCTTTTCTCAACCTTTTCACAAAAATATACCTCAAAACTGATGACCACACAAAGCGATACCTTTTCACACAAAATAAACTGTTAGCAAGATTTAACGCCCCGTGACGTTAGATAAAAGTAGATAGAAAAGGTACAGGTAAATATATTATTATCATTATTATTTAAGGAGGGTGGATATGAAAGAGTATACTACTCTAATATCTAGAAAAGACCGTTGGTTGCCATCGGTAACACACAAGTACTGTTACTACTTTTACTGATACACAGTTCTATGTATGTGTTGCTGCAACACTGTTGCACTTCCATACATACAGTAATTACATAGTATATTTTATTAATAAATAGTGACATTAGTCGTGGCGGAGATGATAATCCTGAGGTAATATTTTGTTTTATTTAATAACTTATATGACCCTGATAATTTAGAGATTCTATTCGTAGTTCTAAAGAAATGCTACAATGAGCTATTATCATCAAACTTCGTTGGTCCATCCATTTGATGTGCATTTTGCTTGAAAAAAAATCTTTTCCTCGTGGTTTGTCGCTAAGTTTTGCCAATTGGCAGAATTTACTCCCAGTTTGGGCTTATTCACATGGTACCCTCAGTGAAAGTACGATAATTACATCCTGGGTCATCAGATCATATGCCAAACGTAATGATCACCCGGGCAGTCCTATTTAATTGTTAATTTTTGGCATAAAATGCCTTTCGCGTAGTTTTTGGACTATTCTCGCGTGCACGGCATTTTTGCCGTAATTTCTGCGTAAATACCGCGATAAACCATTTTGTCTAGATCATTGATACATCTCATTGCAAAACAAGCTCATTAGTCAACCCAGTTTCATTAAATACCCGGCGTACACTGGATGCATGGTAATCGGAGATGATAATCACGATGACGATGATTATGATGATGATGATGATGATGATGATGATGATGATAATACGCATCACGATTATCGGGATAATTCTGTTTGTTCCAGAAATTACAGAAAGTAATTTCGCGTGGAGAGATAATTTTCTAACTGTCTTGTTAACTAAGTTTTATTTCGAATTCATTAATTTCGACTGTAACACTATAGGTAATACTATAGCATTGTAATTGTTTCCGGCATTGTTAATTGACAGTCTGTAATTTATGTTGATTAACAATGTCCATGCATTGCATCAACTTCTCTGAATTTCATGCCTTTTTTCTGCTCGACTAAATTGTAGTTATTATCACTCATTGTAATTATGAATGGTCCTAAAAATGCATTGCATGCTCCTATTTTGTTATTGCATCTTTAATATATGTGAAGTGTCATTCTCATGATGGTTAATTATATTTTTAGATATTGTACATATTTTTTGAACCGGTAGAGCTTAAGAATCGAGGAAATTTATTAGTGTACTATTTATCAGGATTTTATCCAGTAATGAAAAGGACCACAGGTGTGTGGGACTTGAATTCCAAAGAAAGCATCATTCGATCTCATCTCAGCTAGAATACATGGAACCTTTGACAATAGCGAGGTTAAGAATCTGCGGTGGAGCCATCTTCTGCGGTGTTTAATATAGGTCACATCTGGTGCTCATGCGCGTTGTGGGATTCCCCAGTCTGCGAACACCGTCGTCTGAACTCCGGAGACGTCAAAATTCGAAAATCTCGTTGTTGCAGATTCTACGACATCGCGCATTCTATTGGCTGAAATCGACCCCGAACTGTCAAATTGGACACGCTCGAGGTCGCAACATGACCGCCGTTGCAGATTTAAATCTTAACGTGCTGTTTACAATCTACGGCGAAGATGACTCCGCCGAAGTTTCTTAACCTCCCTATTGTTCACACAGAAGCACCTTGAACCCTGTTTGTTCATGGAGGTTGCCTATGTAGTGTGATTATTTAATTTATTTTGTCATTGATGTGGCTATGCTTCTGACTTCACTGAACTATCCGTTATGGCTCTAATATTTTTCTACTTTGTCATCTCACTACATTATCTTCACTTCCAACAGATTTAGGCCATAGTGTGACACGGGAAAACGGAGAATGTAGCAGGGGAAAGCGGAGAGTGTGACATGGGGAAGCGAATAGTGTGACGTGGGAAAGCGGAGAGTGACATGGGAAAGCGAATAGTGTGACGTGGGAAAGCGGAGAGTGTGACATGGGAAAGCGGTCTATGGACATTAGAATCGATTGGTATCTATTCACAGTAGGCTTGTTTAGTATAATTGCAAGTTAATAAAGAAGAGTTATTTCCGTTATAAACGGAAGATCATAATTAGATTCTCGACACATTCATAACCAAAGTTGTTATGTCCCCTGCAATAGCTTCATGGTCTTAACTAGATTATAGGGATCGCAAGTCAAGGCTGCATACAATCACAATTTGCAATAATCAGCAGCTCTAAAGCGAAGCAGATAGACATACTATACATGCATTGGATAGTTGAGGCTATAGATAAATAAGTGTACAATAATAGAAACTGATATTTAACACATTAAAAATATATTCATTTGACAATAAAATTGAAAGCGTGTATTTGGAATGAACACAGGCGCTAAACTTGACAGACACCATGGCGGTTGGCTCAGTATTACTGTATTAATAAGTTGTCAACACTTTGGCTCATTTCCTCAGTTTCATCTTTTGCATACAAAAAAAGAGCAATATGTCTCGGTAGTCAAAATTATGGATAATTTGATGGATGTCAATATTATTGTTTTCGTGAATATGAAGTAATTCGAGGTCAGTTAACTGGCACCTTGGGTTGATCTATTTGACGTCTTTAGTTGCCGTAGGATGCTGATTTTTAGCCTTTTGCTGAAGTGGCCGATACGGGATAGTTAACAGTAATGTAAATATGTTACGCAGTTTGGGTTACACCTCTCGTATTCTAGAGGATGTTTCTAATGTTCACCTTGCATTATAATTGGCATTACGTAGATGATTCAGCTTTACGACTACTGTCTCCGGGTGTCTTCACGTCTCTGGTCGCTCCAAGTTTTTACATGCACATCGTCTTGTCATCCACCATATAATAGTTTATAAAAAGTTACTGGTGGGTTTTACAGACAGGAGTGATTGGCCCCCAGGACATGATTCCATCGACGTCTTCGATAGACTGTTCCATCGTCCATAACTTCCGTCGCAAATTAATACTAAGGATTCGATATTAGTTGTAATTGGCGACAGAACGGTATTGGTATTAGAATTGTTTATAGCTATATTTTTCCACCCTTTCGTCGGTTTCCCCTAGCTACCTCCTTTTCACGACAAAGCTCTTAAATGCAGAAAGCGATAACCTTGAAAGATCATGGTCATCGGCAGCCATGTTTGGTAGTAGACTTTTACTACCAAACAAACCTACCCTCCCGCATGAACACATACAAGGGAATGTTATCCTGCTGCATTAGATCCATGTAAAGAAAGGTTTGATACTACCAGTCTTGGGTTTCATGCATTGTTTCCTTAGAACTCGCAAAAATTCATCTGATGCTCTTTTGCTAAAGCATATTATGCAAATAATCATACAAACTACGTAAGCAAATAACAACTTATGCAATATTGGAATGTCGTTTCAGTGTCATAAAATTTTTTATATTATGTCCCTTTTTAGTTGTATTATGATGATTATTATCTTAATGTTCTTCACTCTTGATGTTTTTTCACTCTTGACAGATCATTATCGGGTGTGGCATTCGGGATAATTAACAATTATGGCACACTGTTATTCTCTCTATCTTCTAATAGGCCATCTTACATATCTCAGTTAATATGTTAATTGGAAATTCATTTTCCATGCTCGCATAGTTGGGATTGTTTTACATAGCATTTTTATATCTCATTCTGTCCAGGGCCAAGTCGTGTATGACACTATTCTGTAAATAGGAAAAAACATTTCTCAGCAGTAATTTCCACCACTTGGCAAAATTCACATGTTTTCTAGACTGTTAGTCTTGCTAACTGAATCAGTATTAGTTTTAATAATAAAAATTCTTTATTTGACTTTGGTATTGGTATTGTCCCTGTTATTTGCTATAATCTTAAGTGGTAATATAATTCTACGCTCCTTATTTTTTATTTCCCTTTGATGTTTTCGGTATTTGATTATATCATTAATACCAAATGCACACATTTTCCATACATATATGTCCATGGATAAAACGGTTTCAAATTTTTGATCACATGAGAAGAGACGGTAACTTTAGACATTTCTTAACATTTTGCTAATGTATTATGACCATATTGGTGCTCGTTAAATGTCTACAATTAATACTATTTCATTAATATCATATTTTCACATAGTACTATATCATTAATAACAGGTATTATAATCTTCAGATGGTAACGTATATATAGATAACATACTTTTGGAAAATTTAGATGTTTTTTACCATTAAAATTCTAATCTTCTAAATAAAAATAATTTGAAATTGCAAATCAACTTTCCCAAGTAGAAGGGACCCGATCAAGCATTTCCGTTTATGTATAGATGAAACGAGGAAAAAAAGACAAACTCACACAGGAGAGCCAAAGGTGCGAGAATTATCGAGATACAGATTTGAATCAGGTAGAAACTATTCCGATCATTAGGACGAACGCAGCACGGTACACAGCTAGTTGGTGACTATTGGTTGGCTAGTCGACCATAACCAATTGATTCGCGCGGTTAATCAATCTGGGTACAAGTTTTTCCCGTGTGTAATGATCAATTAGTATAAGACAAACAAAGAATTATGTTCACATGCTTGTTATGCTTCGACAGAATTTAGTTCGATGAGCCAAAAAAGATTGCTATATGAACTCGATTGCGTTAGCGTGCTCATTAGTTCATTCAAACCATCACTGATCATGGCAGAATATGTAGATAGTAAGCGCTAGGGCGACAAGTTGCTCTTAGGAGATTACTCATGTAACAAGAAGAGAACAAATAGCGATTCTGCAGTTTGGTCCTGTATGATAGCCTACAACTAATGTGTACAGCATTGGTTAAATTAAGTAATATTTATTTTGTGATGGTTCATACCTCAAGGCATCCTGGTAGCTGTTTAACTGAATGCGTTATCAATTCTATTGTTCATTTGTTATTGAGTTATCTTGTTATTTTAAACATCCCATTAATGCTGTAAAAACAACATATGTACCAGGAAAAATGAGATACAATCTGCATCACAGTCCCGCTAGCACTCGGCTGCCTGCCACAGGTGTGAGACTTGTCGGATTTCAGGTCCATCATTCTAGGAGTTAGAAAAGGTAGCCGAGAAAAAGTCTTACGATCCATTTTAACTCGGAACAAGTGGACTTTTCTGCCAAAATAAACCTGTCAGTAAATTTTTATATGTACAGTAAATTGCATTGAACCAAAAAATTCAATTTTTATACACTACATTACTAATCACCTAGTGGTTAATTTTGGTGGAAACCTAAATTGGCTAAGCTGGTGAGAATTTGCTATTTACGCTATTCGATTCTCCAGGCTTATTTAATTATGACGTTTTTAACTTTCCTATAACATGGGAGTAACAGTTTATGGGCACGATATGACTACTTTGTTAAAGACGTATTTCACATTCCTGAAAGTGAAGGCGTTCTTTCTAGAATGACATTTTGATTTTGCTTCAACTTATGTCTTCCTTGCTTCAACCATTATCTTCTAGACAGTTCCTTTATTATTTCCTTATCAAGCCCGATTGTATCATTGCATTTTATGAATATTTTACTAGGAAAATATTATGTGGAGAGATAAATGACTCGTTATACAGAATATATCATTCATCTCTTTGATATTTAGCTATAACTCCTGTTGATATTATTTGACACATCACATAAATATTCGCTAATGGTGAATGAATGCCCAAGGGACACCCATGTCAATATACTCGCATGCGCTACTTCACAAAATAAAAGAGCTATTAAGTGATTGATTCTACTCCCACTGACTAAACTATGTATAGAAAGAGTTTTTTTTCAGTTATTTATTTATTTGAGCATGCATAAGAATCGACATATACTCATTTTTGCATTATCTGATCTGTAGGGAGAAGGGAGTAAAATATTTTAGTAAGAAATAGTATGGCCCGAGGATGAAGTAGATGTATTTTCTATTAGCTCACCTGAGCTTATGCTTGGTGAGTTTTTTGATTCGACTTCATCCTTTGTACGTCTGATGTTAACATTTTCTTTAAAAAATCTTCGCAAAAGCCATTTACTGCACAGCTTTGCTATTTGGAAAAATATTCTTGAATTGGTCTCTTTCTGATTTGTTAAGCTTATCTGACCAGGGGGAGGTAATATCTGGTGATGTTTGTTTTTTACTTTTTACTAAATATTCTTAGGAATCACTTGTTGCAGAGCTTTGGAATTTGGCAAATATTATTCTTAGGCTGGTCTATTGTATTTGTTAAGCTTTTGTCATCAGACCAGGGGGAGGTAATTCTTTGCCGATTTTTGTATTTTTACCTGAAAAATTATCTTCTCAAAACTATCTCGCCTAAAGCCTTATAGTTTGGTAGATATTGTCCTTTGGTTGGTCTTATTAAATTTGGTCGGAGTATTGTAATTTGTGCAGTGGAAGTTAATTTCTGCTGATGTTTATATTTTTACTTGAACAGTCTCTTCAATAACCGCTTGGCACAAACTTTTGCAATTTGGCACATATTGTCTTTAGACTGTCGTTATTTAGATTTGTTTGGGGTAGCATTATCCAAGCAAGGAGGGATAATTTTTCCCGATGTTTTTGTAATATAACCTAAAAAATTTTCTTAATAAGCTTAAATTTCCTTAATGTTTTTAATTTTCCAGAGTATTTTTAGTCAGGCCTATCGCATTTTGTTTTAATATCTTATTGAGTTTTTTGAGGCATATTTGGCCTCTTGCTTTAATATCCAAGTGTTTATAGACCTTTTTATATCCGAAGTCTTTTGAAGCCTGTTTGGCCTCCTGTTTGAATGTAGCTTCTGGAAGCCATTTTGGCCATTTGCTTTTTCCGTTTTTAGTTTTTATTTTGTTTTGTTTTATTTATTCTGCAAATTTTTTCAGTTTTCTCTCATATTCAAAAATCTCGAGTGCTTCTTTTATTTTAAAATTTTCTTTGGGTTTGTTTTTATTAATTTTTTTAGATGACTCAAGCTAATGCTCGGTGAGCTCTTCTGAGCGGGCTTTGTCTATCATCCTTCCGTCAGTCCGGTGTTAACATTTTCTTAAAAAAATCTCACAAACCATTTGTCATAGAGTTCTGCCATTGGGAGATATTGTCGTAGGGTTTGTATCTTTTAGATTTAAGCATATCATCATCAGGCCATGGGGAGGTAATTTCTGTCAATGTTTTTAATTTTGCTTAAAAAAATTTTCCAACAGGCTTAAATTGTTTTTAAACTGTTTTTAATGTTCCAGAAGAGTGTTTTTAGGCCTCTTTGGCCTTTTGTTTTAATATCTGAATGATTCTTCTGAGGCCTGTTTGGCATGTTGTTTTGATATCCGAATATTTGTAGGCCTCTTTAGCCTTTTTTATATCTGTGTAACATAAGTGTTTTGAAGCCTGTTTGGCCTCACATGTAATATCCACGCGTATTGAGGCCTCTTTGGCCGCTTGTTTCCAATAGTCAAGTTAGCATTTTGAAGCCTCTTTGGCCTTTTGTTAGGAGTATCGACCAGGTTATGCAGAAGTAGAAAAAATGACTGTCATGCCTACCTATAGTTGTGTTGGCCTGATTGAACAGTACCAAACACTCCTAGTGTGTCGATAAATGACTATTTGTGGATATCCGCCACATTCGGCCAAGTTGGCCCTTTCCTCTCACGTCGGTTAAGGAAGAACCAGGTATGTAAACTGATACAATTGGCATTGGCACCAGTGGTGCAGTGGTTAGAAGCATTGCCTCTTATGCGAGAGGTTGTGAGTTCGAACCGGCATAAACCAGGGATTTTTTTCCTCGCCTTCCACGATAGGAAATGCGCAAGGTTTTTTGTGCTTGAATATCGAGAAAGATTCGTGAAATGGTTTATTATAAAAAAAATATTAGGGACGTAACAGGACAATGTTGTACATGCGACTGACATTTAAATTATAAAGTAGCACCAAAACCTCACCATTACCTTTACCCTTTGCAATTGAAAGTACTCGATACCGATATCATAATATTTGGCAAGTACTTGTCTCAGGGCATCAGAATCAGTCATGAGACTGACTGGATGGATCATTTCAAGGGTTTTCGGTACGAACTGATGAATTTGCTTTATTGCGATCATCAGTCAGTTACAGAGTGTTAGATTTTCCCCAGCGACTGAGCTATTGCAAGTTATAAATGGTTTAACAAATGGATTTAGTTCAGTACACTAGTTTTACTACATTTTTCCATTTGAGACTAGTTGAAAATCCATTAGTATATGTCTTTTTATGGAAATTATAACAAAACGGAAACGTCATAAGTGCTGATCTTCCATTTTGCCATTCATCGATATGATAAAAGGTAACCGTTTTGATTTCGTCATGTTGTACCTGCTACTGCGGTAGTTGGTTAAGATTGGCTCACACGAACAATTGTACACTGCGCTGTATGGATATTTAACTATAGACTCAAAGATACATTGTCCGTTAATCCAACAATAATATAATCAAATATATATTAATGTAAAAACCAGCTAGAAAATTGGTGTGAATACTGGAGATATTCCAAATTTAGCAATATGTTACAATCGCTTTCGCATTTGTGAGCTGTCACTGTTACACAATAAACGGTTTACTCTCCATCGATTTCTCCCCAATATAATGGATGTTACATACTACATAGTTATGGAACACCCCCACACATAGATTCGATATTAGATTGAAAGCTCTACCGAGAAGTGCATATGCCACTCACTTGGTTGGTAGATAACGAGACTAGACATTTGTCGAATGAGGTGAAGGGTCATTACCACTGACCAGTGACCACTTGGCCATATACCTAACTCTTAATCGAAACTAGACGTTACCAATAGTAATATTATAACACGTCTAAAATTGTCGTGGTTTACATATGGTGGCATTAATGTTATGTGTACGATATAACGAATACTTATCGCATTCTGTCAAGATGGCTGATGAAGTAGCATCTTGCTTACCAAATGTCGTACAAATTTCCGTTTCACTGACCATTGCCCGGTGTACAACATTATTGCCCATCCCTACATTGTTCACACCGTTCTACATATTGCGGCGCGTATAATATTAGCAGTTGATCGATGCTATTGGTTGATGAAATCTACCATTTTGTGCCGAATCGTAGATTCCCCACGTACATCGTCATTTCTTTTTCACAAAGACTTTAATTTCCTGTCTCGATCGGCGGCACGTTTTATCGCTCATGTTACCACACTCGGTACACTGGTGCGGCTTCCACTCTTATGTTATAAAACGCCGCTTTATGAAACGCCGGCTAGCATTTAACGTCTCTGATCTCCGTCTCATTATGATCTCGGATCAAACTCACGTTGACGAATTTTTATAAACCAAATTGGCAATGTACATGTTGTGATAACGGTTTTAGTGTCTTTTTCAAATACCTCACTTATTCAACACAAGGAAGTATGTTCTTCTAACTCATTAACCCTTACCCCACTGACAACTGTATAACACATTACTATAGCAATATAATTCTGTTACAACAGAGTGCTGAGGGTTAATACGAGTACCGGACCAATCGTTTTTCGCTTGGGATTCACGAGCAGATTTTTTTGGGCGTATTTTTTGCAAGCATTACTCAAGATTATCTTTATTTTTGTAATGTATCATTTGGATTATTCCCCTGTTTCATATATATTTCATTCCTTATCCCTGTTATCTTTTCCATTGTATATCGTTTTTGCATAAGATGATACCAAATACATAAATAACACTTGATGTCTCTCGTTTTTTACTTCCAGATCAGTTACTCCTGCGGTTCATAAATTGTTGATCATTTCATGCATTATAGCTACAGAATTGGATTTACGGGACCAAGTGTCAGGGGGCTGACGGATGCTTGATGCATGCAAGCATTACAGAAGTTGCATTCACCTCTTTCTTTTTAGACCTTTTAAGATCGCTCTGATTATATTTAGCATTCAAAAGGTAAAATGTACAGTATAACATTTATAGCCTACAAGTATCGGCCGATAAAGGCTCTCAGTGCAGTTTAAATGAATGTTTTTGTCAGCTATTCAGTACAGATACCTTCGACATTTACATATCTTGCTATAAATTTGATATCAAACAGCTCCCAAATTTAAAGAAGGGTTTACTCAGCAATCTGAGATAGTGATATTGCTGAGGGTAATTGCAAAGAAAGGGTGCGGTGGGTGGTTTTTATCCCTTGACCTTCCTGTTGTGAGTTCAGTACTCCTACCTCTCGACTAAGTACCTCCCTATTTTACTTAGTGGGACATCATGATAACTGGAGTAGCAATCAGCCTGCCCAGGTATTGTTGACGCGCATGACTTCGCACCGATAGATAGGCTCGGTCAAGAGTGCAACAAAATAAGTATCAAAATACAGACATAATACTTAGTTTCACTCTATTTTCTCACTAGATTTTGGAAAATGAACAACAGTGTTTTTTATCTTTATTTTGATACCAAAATATACCATGTTAGTACGATACATATTAATAAATTGGATAACCCCCAGTACTCTGTTGTTACAGAATTGTATAGCTATTAAAATGTGATGTAGTGATGTCAGTGTGGTAAGGGTTAATGTATTACACTCGTACAAAAAGTACTGATTAGCGAATTTCGACCCATCTACAAGTCAATGTAAAATTCTCTCTACATACTGCTGCAAATTTAACGTCATCTGATCGCATGTTTCCTTAAGCTATTCTAATCATCTGTTGTATATTCATACATTTGATAACAACCTAAAAATCTTTTCAGTTTGGCACATAATATCCCCAGGTCTTATCGGGATTTGGAAAAATTGCTCCAAGAGGTGGTTTCATTAAATTCGTTTAGGGTGGCATTTTGTGAAGTTTCATTAAAGTCGTTTAGGGTGGCATTTTGTTAAAGAAACTTCTGTCAGTAATTGTACCATTGCTTAATAATTGCTTTTTTTCATAAAATTTTTATTTTTAGAGATGTACTACTTGGCAGAGTTCAAAGTGGTTTTATGGCGATGTTCACCGCTTTTTATTTTTGTCTTGAGAGCATAGAGCTGGATCTTTTTATCAAGTACATTCTGAAGTAGTCTCTTTTTCAATAATTGTTGAATTTATTTGCATCAGAGAAAATGGAAACATATCTGGCCGATGGTCTTTTTTCTTTACAAATATCAGGTTATCTTGATTTTAAATACCGGTACTCTACCGTTTATCCCATTTACCATTTTTATCTCACATGAGCAAATGTGATTGTGATAGTTGCTGATGTCTGTAATTCTTAAAAAAGGTCCCACACCACTCTTTTGGCTGGGCTCGTAAGGCCAATTTTATTAACCATTCCACCGGCCACTTCCCATCTTCGCTATCTTGATGTTTTGCGCTATGATCTCTGTGAGCATCAGTTCCATACGCTGCTCCAACGTGTCATAGTTTAGTTATTCTCACTAATTCTCACTCAATCAGTCAACTTTTTGAATTTTTGAATTTTTAAGATCCACCTGAACGTTTAGAAGCCCTTTATCCTCTTGTTAAAATTCCTCTCAATTAGGTATTATTCCTATAAGATATAAACATAAAAATTTGGGCTCTCATTAAAATGGCTCAGATTCTTTTCACTGTATCTTCAAAACATCCTAGATTGGCACGCAGTAGCATGATATCGAAGAGAAGTATAGTAAGATATGTCTTAATACCACTGATTACAAAATAGGTACATGGGGGGACTACATAATAATACAGCAGGGGCCAGTTAATTGATTAATCAATAGTGGCCATTATTTCAGACAAGGATTAATTGACTTCAGTTGATTTCTCCCTCTTTCGCGTGGTTCGCATCTCCTTTCCAATTCCTTCGTGGCTCCTTCACGGCTCATTCATACTCTTCTATTGATCTCCTGCGGGCTGCCTTGTAAGCTATCATTTACATGACGTTTCTTGTCCATTTCTTGCACTCAACCTTCCCGTTTACTTGTCGAATAGACACCCTACGTCGATTGTCTTTTTATATTAATCATCCAGCGCTCCCCCTCTTGCTCGCTCTCATGATGTAAACATTTGCAAAAGGCTTTGGTCATCGCGCAAATTGGTTCGATTCTCGCCGAAGTAATTTGTGACGAAGCTAATAAACTCATTTTATATATGTTGCAATATGTAATAGACTTTGTCACCCATAGTTTACTTGATCAAACAAATTCAAACACGGCTTAAAAAGCGACGTCTGCTTAGTCACAGTAAAATGGGTTTCACTAGACTGATCTCTGGTTTTTTAACAGCTTTGAAGCTTGTTAAAATGGGTTGCACTACACTCAACTCTGTTTTTTAATAGCTTTTTGTTAAAAAACCGAAGTGTAAGAAAATAAAGATCGACAAATACGGTCAAGTTAAACGACAAAAACCAGTGTCAAAGTCATTGAAAATAGCGTTAGTATATGATGGCACTAGCTACCGTTTATTATCCACGATAATTATTTCTTTACTCATGTGCAAACATCACTAACAGATGTGGAGTAATTTAAGTGTAAAAAATTACCGTATATTAATGATCTGTATGATTTGACAAAATAAAATCTTTTAGCCACCCGCGCCGTCGATATCCAAATTATTTGCGGGACTCGTTGGACGTGCATGAATAATCACTATACAAATCACCATGTCGTCTACATCTCACGGATAATTTATGCGCGCTGATATTATGAAAGTCAACTTGACGCGTCACTTTAGTAATCCTGTGCATTTTTCACACGCGGCAGACGACGTGTACGTAATTGAATTATTGATATATGACTACAATATCAACGTTGGGAGGACCAATAGTAAAAGTAAAGGTACCCCATAAGTGTGAGTGATTCGCTGTTATGATTTATCGAACTACGAACTACGCGGCGGCGGCTAAGGTTGTCGTATTTATAATAGTAGCGTGGGTACATATTTAAATGGTGGTGGCCGCGTATGGACCGATAAACATGACTCATCTAACTAATGAGGTAGGAACTTATCCGGGAGCAGTTTAGGGCAGTCTTGTGGCATCAAGCAGGCAGCGCCGTCCGTCCGTCGAAGGTTGTCGCGGACCTCGCGCGCTTTGTTCAGCGCCAGCTTGCCTCGGGAATTGATTAATCCGCGACACTTCAACGAGATTCTATGATTTCCTCTCTCGCGTGATTAGACGCTTATCGACGCATGTCATAGAGCGAAAGCTTTTTAGCTTACATTACCTAATACCGGCGGTGTTAATGAATTACGTAGGTACCACCAACGCGGATTTACAGACCGCATTTTATTTTCCACCACGTTTCATGATTAAGTTTCCATTTGAAATACGCAATTATAATAGGATTACGGTGCATTCATTTGATACGCGAATCAAATTTTGTATTCGCTGCATCGATTCCATTTAGAACTTGGTCGTCTTCATTTATTAATAACAAATAGAAAAGGTAAGTAAATACAAATTTTTTATTTGATAAAAGGGATCCGATGCAATTATTTCAATATAATAGCCTCTATACTATATATACATTATATTTGCATATTTACATTTTATTTGATAGCAAATTTGTATTGAATAAAATATGTTTATTGATGTCGATGAAGGCAAATAGGAAAATTTTCAATATCAATTTCACAATATCTTACCATATAATGCTAATATTCTGTGATTATGATACTTCTTAATATTATACATACTCGCAAGATGATATCGATCAAGTCAAGGTAGACCGTTTCATCAGTTTGTACCTCCCGAATATGAATTAATTTCTCAATAATTACTCTGTAGAATCATGGATAGAATGAATCTTCTTAGTATAGTACAGCACTGTAGTGTCGTACAGCTAACAACGCTTTTAAAGTGGAAAGTTCGACGTTACCACTCTGTAACTATGTATGTAACTGTAGAATTGTTGCGTTCTTCGACAGCAATTGCGAGCTTCTACGTTTAAAAGCTTCTTTTCTTTCGTAAAAGCTCGGTATCACCATGTACATTTCTACCAATGTGGAAATAAGGAGATCACGTGAATATGTTGGTCTTTTATCAAGGCAGATGTGGACTTGATAGTTGTTTTTTTCATAGTCAAATGAGTTAAGAAGTAAGAGTAAGACTCTGCCGACACATTGCAGGGATGAAATGTAAAAGAAGCGCGGTAAAATTCCTTAAGCTGTCATCAAGGACAATCACATCTTTCACATCGCATTAACTTGTCTGGTACAGTAAAATAGAATCACAATGTGAAATTTATCAGCAGCGTTTTGAGCTGTAGTGAATTTCTCAAGTGTCTTCAGGGAGAGAAAGGAGCAGATGTTCCAGCACTGATGAGTGATGGCCCAGTTTCATTCTTCATATTCATGAATCTATTAAAGTTTGTAGCTATGGAACATGCTAATGTATCCATTTACCGCTGCCCTCCCTTGGTAAGATTTCAAATTCGTCGATGAATACATTTCATCAGAAATCTATTGGCTGAGGGAACTGACCGAGTTAACGGCTGCGAACCTCGTAAACCAGTCGAGTCTGTATTTTGTCCAGCTGACACCATTCGACCATGTTGTATTTGGTAGAACCTATATTATGTAGTCCTAATTTCATCATCTCCACTATGCGTCAGTGATTTCAGTTTGCTTCAGTTTCACATCCGCCGTACATCCGTGTAGTAAACGTGCTTTGCATGTTGCATACAAACTAATAAGCCACTTCCGAGTCTGATGCGGAACTAATCTACCCTCTACACACCTGTAACACCTGTATTTAGTCGGTAATCTATTTATACAGGTTAATTGCTTTATATTACCCATTCGTTGCAAACTACATTTGTTTGTTGCACATGATAAAAATATGATGCGAATGTCTACATGTATTACAGTATAATGCTCCTTTTGTTAATTGATGTCATACATATATATGTTGCGAATAGAATTATTTGCGTTCCTCTAGTCAGATCTTGTGTTAGCAATTTATTAATGCCAGAATTGCTTATTAGCTTAATTAAAGATGTGTCAGTTACCGTGTTAGTTATCTCAAAATATGAAAAGAAAAGTTAAAAGCTGAATGGCTATCTAAGATAGAGGTAAACGTAACCTTTCATATATGGGTCGACTAGATGACGTGTCTCCTTTTACAAGACGAGATATACATATGTATAAAAAAGCTTGTGATAATCGTTACCTGACTTTAGTTTGTCAATGAGGCGTTACCTTTTCTTTTCATACTTTAATTAAAACGTATCACGAAATTTACAATTTTATGTGGTATAAAAATTAAAATGTGTATTACAGACACGATTAATCACGAAGAAATCCCAAGGAAATTTACATAGTGACATAATATAAATAAATTATAAATAAATTTACATATGACATAAAGTTACATATGACAAATAGCATCTTATCGCGATTTATGTCAACTTTGATATCTCCATTATTTAGTCATGTCACCTATATGCCACACTTTATGCTTTAATTTCTTTATTTAATAAATCTGTAAATATTTTATTGCAAATGTAATAAGTTAATATGCTCTACTCATCTACTCATGATAACCCAGTAGAGTACCAGACCGATTATATGGATATCGTGGCTTCAAGTCACATGAGGAACATCGGTATTTTCCTGTGCATTTCTCTCCAGCTATTCAAAGAACCACATTGGCTACCCCGATTAACAGTACTCATAATGGTATTGTACTTTTTTTTTCAACAGAATTGGAGCTTTGCAGACTACCTAAATGTTTTGATAAACATTATCTCTTCATAAACCCTTGATCATCAAGTACTGTCTTTCATTTACAATTTTGTCGGATACCTCTGGAAAATTACAAAAAGGTCAGACATTACTCAAAATAGTAACAGGAGATTCCCCAATAAAATATTTTGCTGCTCTCCGTAAACTTTCCTAGGGAAAAGGGACCCTGAATCACGATTGTCAACGTAATATTTTGCTGAAGCTCCATGGGCTGCTTACAATGAACGCAATAACCTAACGAAGAGAAATGACTTTATGACACACAACTGCATCGCGCAACTGAACTTAAGTGCCTTAAGTGGTTTTGATCGCATCTGAATATTTTAATAAAAATTTATGTGAATGTATACCAGAATGTTTGTGCTCTTGCCCTTGCCACATTTTGTGTATATTTGCATATATGGATTGTTACGATCGATTTTCCCTGCGCCCTTAGAATGGCAAGGAAATCGTGGCGTATTTGTGGGTACACTATACACACATGTGAACTTCCCACACCTGGGTATTATGGACACACGTTTCAAAATTACATCGATTCGATTCTCTGTTGTTTGGCTGTTTCTTGGCGCGATATCTTACAGGAAGATTCCAAATTCCACGTCAAAACCGGCAAATAGTTTAGTTTATCTGAAATGATATTTGTGAATTTATGACACAAAATCTTACACAAGGATACACAAAGCTTCACATTTGTTTGAAAGAATATTCATTTAGACATTACTACTTGGCTTATGCTCAAATATCTGTTATAGCAAGTGTTTTTTTTTCATATTTCAGGCTGAATTGTGGACACATTCCAAATGGCTGAAACATCCCATAACCATACTTCCTCACTCAATCGATAAAAGAACAGACCTCGCATCAAAACTGTCCGTCATTGTAAGTGCCTTCATTGAATTAAATATCATATAACTTTCTTTGTCATCGTCACGTTATTTGTCATTGTGACGTAATAATTTTATTTATCCATAAAAATTTATATTTCCTTTTGGCAGTTGATGAGAACTTTTTTAAACATATAAGATGTGTCCTGCTTTAATGAGTATAGTATGTGGAAATAGAGATATCCTACAATCCTGTTTGTTCATCTATCTTAGGCGATATTGTAGACTATAATGTTTAATTAATCTCTTTGGGACTCCTTTATTCAGCGTCATTAATCGTCTCATAAAGTCGATATAAATCTAAATATACCCAAATCTTCGTCCAATTAGTCTTAGACCATCGTATTCAACCCACACGCAGGCAGGCTTGACAGATTGGCCACACCCGACGGTGGCTTGGACCAGATCACTGTGAATGTGACATGCCTGATGAATGAGGCAGGTCTGCAACCCTCCATGGAATGCCAATTAATTCCCATCGCCTTCCCTACTAATCCGAGACAATTTGCGAGGCTGCGCTTGTAGCAGTCATCCCATCATCGATGCTATCACCCTCCCTCGCTCGCTTTAATGGATAGATGCGTCGACCAACCACCACAGCTCAATCCTGTTGCTCAACTCATCCGTATTTGATACCGCTTCACATTAACCGACTTTGGGTCATACAAATTCTTCATTACATGAGAACGGCGTTATCGATAATCACCGTATGATCACAAGAGCTCACAACGACATTAGGATGCGTTGTGTCTCTCGCCACCACAGACGTGGGCAGCTAGTGAGAAAGGCGTTCGCGATAATCGCCATATGATTCTGTCTATACCACGGAGGTGGGCAGCTAGTTAGAACAGCGTTTGCGATTATCGCCATATGATCACACGAGCTCACAACTATATTAGTGTTCTTCGTTTCTACTTAAGAACACCGTTAGCAAAAATCACCGTATAATCACAACAGCTTACAACTAGATTAGTGTTCTTCGTTTCTACTTAAGAACGCCGTTAGCAAAAATCACCGTATAATCACAACAGCTTACAACTAGATTAGTGTTTTTCGTTTCTACTTAAGAACGCCGTTAGCAAAAATCACCGTATAATCACAACAGCTTACAACTAGATTAGTGTTTTTC
>WURV02115543.1:0-41251 GCA_011762755.2 Epimenia babai | reverse complement strand
AAAGTTTGACATGATGTTAACCCCGCATTTGTCTGTCCATCCGGCTGTTTATTGGTGACCATAATTTTTATGCAAAAATATATGAATGGATTTGCGTGGAATTTTCTAAAATGTTGGAAATCGGCTAATAAACGAATGATTAAATTTTTATATTGAGCTAAATCAGTTGTTGAATCTTCCAAGACTAATCATCAAACTTAATGTTGAAGGATTTTAAAGTGTACTGAGTTTAACAACACATGAATGACATTGAGGCGAGATGAAAACAGAAGTGCAATTTTTGTAAAGGATCACATCACATTTAAAAATTACATTCCACAGTTTATCGATTAATGACAGATTAGAAAACATTCAGATTACGTCAGCTTTCCTCGGACAATATACTAAGTATTGATAATTGCAAGTTCTTTAATTTTGCCATATGAAATATCGTTGATCAACTAGTTATTTCTGTTTCAAGATATTTTTAGCGGGGGTTGTTAACTTGCGGTTAGTTTTCCTCTCGCAGTTGACACGCAATTCGAATGATTTTCATGCATTGCAGGTGCGGAACTTATGTTACATGGTGTCACGACGCGAGAAGGCCAAACGGGAGTACTACAAGGTCAAGGAGCGAATGTTCCGCGCGATGACCAAGGTCATAGACAGCGAGAAGCTCGATTCGACCGTCCGCGAGCTGGGAAAAGTCACGCGCATGTATCACATCGACAGCCTGTATGACCACACGGTCAAGCCCGAGCGGCAGAGGCATCCCGGTAAAGATAAGTCAGGTGACCACGGGGTCGTAAAATGCGCCGGTGATATCGCACACGTTGACGGACTACGGGCGTCCAACGATCTCAGGAGCGTCGATAATGTCGTTAAACCAAAGCCAACCAAGGAAAGGTCTAGTCAGAAAGCGACAAATTTCGATGGTCATTCACACCTTGGGTCATCCAAACAGGATGAGATGGCTTCTTCAAATAGCGATACATTTCTCACTTCATCGAGACACTCAAAAACAAACATTGACGTTGTTACATCGTTTGATTCACAAATTAAGGATTTTGGAGAAACGATTTCCGAGCGGGCGTCCACAGGTCGACACCGACGTCGTATTTTCAGCGATGATTTTATCGTTCCGCCTCTTTCGTTGAAGTCGGATATATTAGAATCGGTGAAAACAGTCGTCGTGCCAAATATACAGACCAGTGATGATAAAGTAGACGGAAAAAGTTCTAATACATCCGGTGAGAATAAGTTGTCTAAATCTTATGGAAAAACTACAAAAATGGAATACGGTAAGCGGTTAGACAGCAGTGTTGATGTCAATGATTCAGTGACAAAAGACGGAAGCGTCTCGCCTGTATCACATTTATTGGAAGATAAAAATACAGGTCGTGATAGTGTCCGTGAAAATATGGTCGATAAGAAAGATATAAAAGCGCTAAATGGTGAAAGCCGGCGTCGAATTAAGTCGTTGTTTGAAATGTTCAACGATGTTGGAATGGGATTTGGGGAGACGGGAGGTAACGATACGTCCGGTAAGAAAGTTACAAGTAAATCGAATGGTGATCGAAGCGCTGGTGGAATTTCCGATGATAAAGCGCTTGTGAGTATTTCTGAAAGCAACGCGGTGAAATTTGATAGTATTGACATTCATGACGGGGACGTGGAAGAGTGTAGATCCGAAATCAAGCCAAAGGACGACTGTGGGACTGCCGTAGGTAAGGGCGGCGGTGTGAATGCGGGCATGTCAGATAAAGGTAACCCCGATTTTGTGGAGGCGAGTGCTGAACGGACAAATGTAGATGTTAAGAATGAGACGAAGATCGGCGTGACGACGGCCGGAAAGGATCTTCCGGTGGTTCGCAGGAAACGGGGAAGACCTCGGACTCGACCCCTTAAAGTTGAGACTGAGGATGTCGTTGCAGAGATCGATGTCGTAACGTTGAATTCTGGCGATGTGATACTGAAGGGTATTAAAGATGAAATTCCCTCGGATGTAAAAAGAAATACGGACGATGTCGGTACGGCGAAGAGTCGGTTAGATGGAAGATCCAGTCGATACGGTAGATGTAGCATTGCCGCGGATAAAATTCAGGAAAGTGAAAGTCAGGTATCGACGCCCGATATTGTCGATGATTCACAAACTGATTGCACGGACGCGAAAGGTAAAGTAGTAAAAAAGAGTTCTCCTAACACAAAACTTAGGCGAGAATCCTGTGATGTGAGTACAGCGAGTATCGAATCCCATACTCAGACTGTAGTAGATCATTCCATAGATGCCGTCAAAGAACAGTGTCATGACAATTCCTTGGATCGTATTCGAGATTCCGCTGATAGTTCGAGACGTATAGATAAGCATGAGATGAAATCATATCAGCAGAAATCTGTCGGCAAATGCGATGGAAAAGCGACTGATGCTAAAAGTGACATTAATGGGAGTACATCGAAGAAATCTGGAGATCATGGCGATTGGAGTTGCCGTAAAGAAACGACCGATTTAAGGAAAAGAAATTTTCCTGCTAAAAAACAAGACGGCGTCGTTTGTTCTAGCGGTAACCACGACAGGGATGAACGGAGTAAATTAAAATATTTTCCTACGCACACTCGGAAACATAAAGGTGGGCCGAGATCTTTTACAAATTCAACTGATTTGTCAGACAGCGATTTTGTTAAAAGGTCTGCCGTTGATAAAGGTAACTCAGGCGAGACGAGGGAGACTCTGTCCGTCGTTAAACCAGGGCAACATAAACGTGGTAGCAAGGATAAAAGTACTAGTCAGTGGCGTAGTTTTAGACAGGCTTCGAAATCAAGTTGTTCGTTTTTCCGCAAACATAAACGCCACATCATTAACGGACGATCGTCGAAAAAACAGAATACGCCGTTGAAATTGACTTTCCAGAAATCCGAGATCGTTGAGTATGAGCCGCCAAAGGAAGAGCTAACAGTCACCGATCATCGCAAGAAACGCAGACGGAATAGCGTAAAAAATAGAATAGACCAGTGTGGTGATTCTGGGAATGTGTACGCTTCTATAGCGGATCCGAATGATTTAAAGATGAAAATCGTGCTGAGTCCTCGGAAATCTCACGATGACAGCGACTCGTTTCTGGAAAAGGTTAAAGTGGCTAAGAGAAAAGACTCGAAAAATGCCGAACGACGGAAAAATATTTTTCGACATTTGTCTCAAAGGGACGTTAAAAAATCGTCGTCGTTCGTTGAAGTAGATGAAGATGAGTTGAGGAGGACTCAAAGTGGAAACTTGAAGTTGTTGATTAAACGTAAAGGCAGCGATGTTACCACTGATTGTACGCATTCAGTTCGGTTAAAATTCGACGCTCAGAGTCCTGACGACGATATTGCTCAGTCTAACAGCAGGCAGGAGGCGAGTCCATCCAAGACTGCGGGAACCGGTAGTAATTGTAGAGTCGTCGCGAAAGAACAGCAGGGCGATGTTGGGGACAAGAAAAAATTACAGCGTAGCTCCTCGAGCACGGAATCTCATCTTTCGAGTGAGTCACCCGGCAAACGATTGTCGTCTTCCGATCGAACAAAGCACCCTGTTCACGCGGAAGTAACCAGCCCGCTTTCCCAGAAGCAGATTAAATCGAAGGACACAGCCCTGTGCGATCAGCTGCCACCGGAACTCGGCGAGGTTTTAAAGAATTCGGAACTCAAGGTTGATCGGAGAGTTCTGGAGAGAATAGAAACTCATTTTATTGACAGTCCGCCCGTATCGAAGTTTTATTTTAATGGGTACAACAGAAATCAGAAAACACTCGACGTTTTGCTATCGAAAAATGGAAACGGACTTCATTGTTTGAAGCATCGTGCGATGAATTCATTTAAGGTATCATCAAAAACGGACAAAACCAAATTAGTCAGCGATGTACCGACTAATAAGGAAGCAATGAACGCAGCTTCGTATCGTACAAGGGCTCAGTTGAAAGGGTATCGAATACCAAAACGGTCGTTCAGTAACGAAAAACCAGCCGTCAGCGAAAAGTGCCATAAAATTAGCGAGTACCTCGCGAAAAATGAAAAGCCGCCAAAGAAACGCAAACTCTTCGACGAAGACAGCCTCTCCTCGATTTCCAGCAGTTCTATATCGAGCGACATTGAAGGCGGTTATATGAGCGGCGATGAACGCGAGAATATGACGGGGGTTGGTGACTCGAAAATTGGGAGCGTACCATCGCGGAAGAAGTCCGACAGCTGCGTAAACAAAAGCATAGAACGGTGACAAAGTGTTTCATTATATCATTTATACGGCGGCATGCATCGTTTTAGGTAGTCTAAGTGCTAACAGGCAGTTTTCAGTCATCGCTCTCACGCTGTTATTTATTTCAATTTTAAAATACAGTACTGTACCTACTGTATCTTTTGTTATATTTTAGCGCGTTGCAAACTCAGCCTTACGCCTCGCTATGGTACTGCAATGAATTTTATTGATGAAATATTTAAACTAAGTCAGGCAATATATATATAAATAAAATAAAACTTCAATAGCAACAGTAATAATGGATGGACACGGATGTGGGGGAGTGTATGGCGTAAAATATATAGAATATTTTTCTTTATAGCGCTCAGCCATTCACATGTTTCACTCCCACCAAATATATTTTTTTAATTTACTCGGATAGTTTATTTAACGGCTTACAAAGCCATTATTTAATAGCCTATTGATAATTTGTTGATCTTGCAACAGGCAAATTAGAATGTATCACATCCTTACCAATTTTCACCAATTTTAATATTTCGCAATTTCAGTTCACGGTTACGTTTCTTCTAAACGTTCACTTAATTCCTGGGGGTGTAGCGAAATCTGATCTACACAAACGTTTTCCCATCTATTGTTTCAGTTGATATTACCTCATCGAAGTATTTAATTTTACCTCATCGACTGTAGATATTCGTCGTTTTTTTAAATCGGAGAAATATTTCGTCATCATCTCAAAAGTACGCAAAAATACGCCTTGTTGCAAGTCAGAATTCGATCGTGTTATAAAGCGAAGGAATAAAAATCATTTAATTCGCGATTAGGAAAAAGACGACATTTGACCCGATTATCAAAAATGTGAATTCAAACGTGAACGGGTGCGATGTGAGAATTACCTCAACGGTAGTAGAATCTAGCCGCAACTTTGTTTTGAATCGTTTAAATTTTGGCTATGTTTCCTGATATTTCATTACGTCAAAAATATTTTTAGTTTTGCGGTTAAGTTAGCCTTGTTACGACTCTATGAAAATCATAGCGTGTAAATAGTAATCACGACATTAAGTTAATAAAGTGTCTTTCTAGGGTTCTCATCTTTCTAATGCTTCATCGTTTCTTGTTACCCATGGTCGTACTGAGTATCGCTTGATACGGCCAGGATCATTACCCGGGAATGGGGGTGGGGGATTATGTGATGAGAGTTCTTTCCCTTTCTTAAAAAGAAACTCCCTGCATAAATACTCGAATGACTTATTGGATGGAATAGTAAACTTCTGTACGGTTTCGTCTATCGTGGCACCGACTCCTCCCCCTACCTCCTCGGCAACTCGCTTCACGAAATCGTCACGCTGTTAGCAGTTGGAGCGAGTGGCTCGAATTTAAGGTAGCAACATCACTAAGTGCGGATGGTTTGTAAATAGGCAATGGTTCGTACAAGAGAAAGTTGTGACTCGCTTTATTCGTTGGGACGTATATCGGAAAATAAAAAGGCAAGGCTCTCATGACAAAAGAGAAATTCAATAAGAGTCCCGTCGAATTCATCTGCACGTTTTGCTATTAAACGTCGATCTGGACCAGTAAACTCTGTTAGTTCCGGGAAATCGAGTATAGCAACACGTGAACCAGAGGTGCGAACATTTGGTTCACCGATGATACTGGATAGACGACATGCAGTCCCTATTTACTCCTTATTTATGTCATGATCCGCCCACCTCGATCTCCCGCCACCCCACGTACCGCCATGAATCCAACGAGACCAAAGGAGAGCGGGAGAACGGGGGTCTACCGTAAGTTGCAAAGTTTGAAACCAACAACAACAACAATGTAATAATAAAAAGAAATGTATATGGATTTATTTGATAAATTAGAAAATAATATGACAAAGAAACAATATTATCTTGTAAACACGAACAAGTATTGCGTTAAGTTATATATTTAAAATTATAACGAATAAAAGGAACCAGCCGTGGATGGGAGAGTGTATTTACGGTCAGCTTGATGACATACAAATAACCAACATGTCAATATATTGTATAGTTTAAAATTAAAATTGCGCGATAAGTACAGTAGCTATAGGGTTTGATGTATCGTAGTGGCGGATTAGTTTTTTATTTCATTAATTAACATAAAAAAAAAATTGTGCGTGGGCAAACGAAGTGAGGCGTGATCGTTGGTGATGATAGGACATTGACGGTAGGTGATATTTATTTGTTTGAAGGCTGAGAGAATCCGATGGTACTAATGGGAGGGGGCGAGTATAGTCGGAGCGAAATGAAATGTCGATATATGACGTCTTTTTACTGTACGATGAATTTCACTTTTTTATTTTGCCTATATCCGCTTATAATCTACTTTATTTTTTGTCTTACTTAACAGCTGAGTCTGGAATAATGGTTTTAATACACACTGGATGTCTGTGTGTATTGGTGACGTCAGTGTATTCGGGGAAGTATGATTCTGTCGAATATCGGGTACTTATATTACTTTTTTCGTCGTATATGGACACCCTTCTCAGAATACTTGGAGGTTTATTTAGGACATCGAAATTGCGCCTTCGTTCGTGGTAATCATGCACGATTAATCCAGTTTTGGGGTCAAAACTCGGCCCCTTAATTTTAATAAACGAGTCGTTAGGGCGTAGTCTACGGTTGCCGTTATTGGTATAAGTTTTATTTAATTTCTCAATGGAAGAATTTCGCTTTAATTTATATATGATCTCTTGGTTGCAAATGCTACCCGATGTTGTGTCTGTGGAAGTGTCAATAGCTGAGGTATAACCAGACGTGGTACGACTCGAATTGTCACTGTCGATACATGACGTTTCCTTTTTACTTGACACTTTCATTATTACCGGCGATCTAAATTCCTGACTGGGCGGATATTTATTGACAGAATCTCTGTCGGAGACTGGAGCTTTTTGGTTGTCACGACTCGTACACTGATCTATTACATATGTGCTACTCTCGTCTGACGGGTTTTCATAATCGCAACTAATCTCGTTAACTAAGCGTTCGTCCCGGTTATCCTTGCTGACTTTTACAGAAGTAGGTGTTTGCTTTACACGATTTTTTAGTTGATCTTCATATACGCTACTAGACATTTCGAAAGACAGGCTATTCAAGTCGGAGATAGTCTCATCGGCGATCGTATTGTCACGTGTATCCGTGTTGACTTTCACGAGCGTAGGAGCTTTTCGCTTTGCACGACATCCCATCTGATCTACGTCTGCGCCTTTACCCGACTCGACACACGAGCTGCCAAAGTCGTGACTACTTTCATCAACGAGCTGTTTGTCATGTATATCCGTACTGACTTTCACAGGGGTAGTGACTTTTCGTTTTTCACGACCTCCCATTTGATTTACGTATGCCTTATTAGTCGACTCGACTAAGGAATTACTTAAATCGTAATTACGTTCATCACCGAGCTGTTTCTCATGCCTATCCGTGCTGACATTTACGATGACGGGGGATTTTCGTCCTCTACGGCCTCCCATTTGATTTACGCATGCGCAACTTGTCTCAAAAGAAGAGCTATCCAAGTCATAACTACTGTCATGTGTATTTAGGCTGACTTTCGCGAGGATAGGAGCTTCTCGTTTTTCACGACCTTTCGTTTCATCTACGTATGTGCCACTACTCATCTCAATAGAGGAGCTACCCGAGTGGGAACCAGTTTTGTTATCGATTAGTATGTCATGTGTATCCGTGCTGACTTTCACAAGGGTAGGGTATTCTCGTTTTCTACGGTTTTCCATTTGATCTACGCATGCGTCATTAATCGTCTTGACAAAGGAGCTATCAAAGTCGTAACTACTTTCATCAACGATCTGTTTGTCATGTGTATTCGTCTTGACTTTCAGGATGGTAGGGGCTTTTTGCTTCCTATGGCCTCCCATTTTATGTACGCACGAGTCACTTATCTCGATCGAGAAGCTACCCAAATCATTACTACTTTCCTCAACGATGTTTCTGTCATGTGTAGGTGTACTGACTTTCACGAGTGTCGGAGCTTCTCGATTTCCATGGCGTTCTATTTGATTTACATATGCGGCATTAGTCCTCTCAATTGAGTAGCTACTCAAATCGTAGCTACTGTCATCAACGACCCGTTTATCGCATTTAATTGTACCGATTTTAACAAAGGTAGGAGCTTTTCGCGTCGTTCCAACTTCTATTTTATTTACGTAATTGCCACTAATAGTTTTGACATAGGAGCTACATGAGTCGGAACTACTTCCGTCAATGATATATTTGTCATGTGTATCCGTGCTGACTTTCACAAGGGTGGGAGACTTTCGTTTTCTACTACTTTTAACTTGATCTATGTATTCGCCACTAATTGTCGGGTCTGAGCAGCTACCCATGTAGTAACTACTTCCATCACCCACCTGTTTGTCACGTTTATCCGTGCCGACTTTCACAAGAGTAGGAGCTTTTCGTTTCGTACGACCCTTTGTTTGTTCTACGTAAGTGGAACTAGTTGTCTCGGTTGAGCAGCTACCCTTGTAGTAAGTACTTTCATCAAAGAAATTTTCTTCATGTTGATCAGTGCCGACTTCCACGAGAGTAGGGGCTTTTATACGATTTGTGCCCCTAACTCTCTCGACTGAGGGGCTATCGAATTCGTAACAGTTGTCGAAAGCGATCTGTTTGTCGACCTCATCTACATGGCCTTTCCCAAGTAAATTTTTTCGTTTCCCACTAGCCGTTGTTCTACCTACGTTTAGGCTAGCCGTCTCATCTGCACAGCTTTCATAGACGTTACTTTGAAAAACAAACTGTTTGTGGCGTCTATTGGAGCGAATATTCATCAATGTAGGATCTCTCCGTTTTGCACGATCTTGGATTGTTTCGTCCGCACACGTACCACTGTGACTAGGACATATTTGAATTAAAGATCGGAGAAACGTGCCTCGAGACGCGCTCTCTACACCGTACGTATTGCCTTTACCGAATGGCTTCTTGCGCTCTTCACCATTGTCTTTCACGAGGACAGGAACTTTTCGTTTGCCGTGACGTTTGCTGGAATCTGCTACGTAGCTATCACCCTCGCTAACAATCTCGTCGCGAGATGAATGCAAACTATCGTAAGAACGTCCATCAATACATTTGGCCTTCAATATAATATGTTTAGGTTCATCCTTGGTAATTGTTGGGGCTTGGTAATTGTGAATAGTGGTACTTTCGTCAGTATCGGTAAGAGGGGAGGTCTTGGGAACCATTTCACTGGGTCGCAGCCGCGTAACGCGTGCGATGGACGGAATACGTAGAATCGTGCCTTGGGAGGCGCTCTGTAAATCATAAGTATCACTTTCATCTAAGTGTTTCATGCGCTCTTCGCCATTGATTTCAACTAGAATAGGGCCTTTACCTTTACTGCGGCGTTTGTTGGAATCTGCTAAGTAACTATCACATTTTGTAACAAACTCGTCAGATGGATATGAACTACGGTAAGAACGTTTATCAATATACTCTGACTTGGATATTGGATATTTAACGTCATCCTTGGTAATTGTAGGAGCATGATATCTGTCAATAATGGTACTTTCGTCACTATTAGTTGGAATGGCGGTTTTGCGAATCATTCCACCAGGTAGGGGTCGCGTAACGTGTTTTATCAGCAGTGATGGAATACTTTCAGATGTGGATCGTCGAAACGTGCCTCGTGATGCGATATCAAAATCGTAAGTACTGCCTTCACAGAATTGTTTCTTACGTTCTTCAACATTGACTTTCACTAGGACAGGAACCTTTCGTTTGCTGCGACTTTTGTTAGGATCTGCTACGTAGCTATCACATTCGCTAACAAACTCGTCGCGAGATGAATCCAAGCTATCGTAGGAATGTCCATCTATACATTCGGCCTTCGATATAATATGTTTAGCTTCATCCTTGGTAATTGTTGGAGCTTGGTAATTGTGAATAGTGGCACTTTCGTCAGTTTCGGTGGGAGGGGAGGTCTTTCGAATGATTTCACCGGGTGCCGGCCGCGTAACGTGTTCGATAGACGGAGTACTCTCATTTGTGGATCTTAGAAACGTGCCTCGTGACTCAGTATCAAAATCGTAAGTACTGCTTTTATAGAATTGTCTCTTAAGCTCTTCACCATTGACTTCCATTGGGACAGGGACTTCTCGTTTTGCGCGACCCTCGCTGGGATCCGCTAAGTAGCGATCCCCATCGCTAAAAAATTCGTCTGAACATGGACTTGAACTGTTGTCAGGACTACCATCCATATATTCTGCTTTCAATATAGAATTTTTAGCTTTATCCTTGGCAATAACAGGGGCTCTCAGTATAGATGGAAAACTTTCAGACCTTGGTCGTAGAAACGTCCCTCGTGACACGTCCTCTAAATCGGAAGTACTGTCTTTATAGAATTGTCTTTTACGCTCTTTACCATTAACTTTCACCAGAACAGGAACTTTTCGTTTGCCGCGACGTTTGCTGGGATCTCCTACGTAGCTATCACCTTCTCTGATAAACTCTTCGCGAGATGGATAGAAACTATCGTATAAACGTTCATCACTATATTGTGACTCAGATATTGCATATTTAGCTTTATCCTTGGGCATTATAGGGGCATGATATTTATGAATAGCAGCACCTTCGCAAGTATCAGTGGGAGGGGAGGTCTTGCGAATCATTTCAACGGATGCCGGCCGCGTAACGCGTCCGATAGATGGAATACTTTCAGATCTGGATCGTAGAAACGTCCCTAGTGAGACGTTCTCTAAATCGGAAGTACTGCCTTTATAGAATTGTGTTTTACGCTCTTCGCCATTAGCTTTCACTTGGACAGGAACTTTTCGTTTGCCGCGACGTTTGCGGGGATCTCCTACGTAGCTATCATCTTCCCTGACAAACTCTTCACGACATGGATAATAACTATTGTAAGAACGTTCATCCATATATTCTGACTTGGATATTGGATATTTAACTTTATTTTTAGAAATTGTAGGGGCATGGATTGGTAAGGGCATATTTTCATCACAATTAGTGGGAGGGGCGGTATTGCGAATCATTCCACCGGGTAGCGGCCGCGTATTGCGTTCGATGGACTGAATACTTTCAGATCTGGATTGTAGAAACGTGCCTCGTGAAGCGCTCTTTAAATCGTGAGTACTGCCTTCATAAAATTGTTTCTTACTCTCTTCACCATCGACTTTCAATGAGACAAGAACTTTTCGTTTGGCGTGACCTTTGCTGGAATCCGCAAAGTAGCTACCACTATCGCTAACAAATTTGTCTGGAGATGGACTTGAACTATCGTAAGGACCTCCATCGATATTTTCTGCTTTCTGGTATTTGTTAATAGTGGTAGTTTCGTGAGTATCAGTGGGAGTGGCGGTTTTAAGAATCATTCCGGAAGGTAGCGGCCGCGTAATGAGTTTTATTGAAGCAATACTTTCAGATCTGGATCCTAGAATTATGCCACGGGACGTGCTCTCTTGATCGTAAATACTACCTTCATCGAATTGTTTCCTGCTCTCTTCAGCATTGGCTTCCACTAAGACATGAACCTTTCGTTTACTGTGACGTTTGTTTGGATCCGCTAAGCAACTATTACCTTCGCTAACAAACTTGTCTGGGCATAGATTTACTTTCTTACCGATTTGATCTATTACTGGAACATTTCGTTTGTCGCCAGGTTCGTCTGTATCTGCTAGGTACTTATCATACCCTCGTTCTAATTCTGTCGTAGAAGAATGCAAACCATCGTAAGAAGTCATATCATTATCATCTGTTTTTGCTCTTGGATATTGGTATTCGGGTGTAGTGGTATAACATTTGATGGAGCTTATTTTGTATTTATCATCAAGATGAGCGGGTTTTAGATTTTTCTCAGCGGTTTGAAGTCGCGCAGGGCGTTCTGTGGCTGTAATGCCTTTGAGCCTCGCTTTCTTAGTTTTGCGTCGCTGCGTGCTCAGTAAAACGGAACCGTCATAAAATGTGTTGTCACTTTTGTCAGCAGTGATGAATGCCTTCTCTTTGCTAGATCGCTTAATTGGATCTGCGCTATCTTTATAACGAACGCTGTGTTCGTCGATATTGGCAATTACAGGGCTTGTAGCTTCGCATTTATTCAACGAAGCAGAGTTCTGTCGAATCATTTCATTGAATCCGGGCCGCGTAAGTTTTTCTCTTGACGGAATATTGTCAGACCTATATCGCCCAGTAATGCTTGGGATATCGCTCTCTAAATCATAAGTACTACTCTCATCGAATTCACGGTAGTATTTTCCACCGCCGCCTTTCACTACGACAGTCTCTTTTTGTTTTGCGCGACGCTTGCTTGTATCTCCTGAATATTCATCAGCGACGCGAGCTATCTCCATGTTAAATGGACGCAAACTATCCTGAGAACCTCTATCGATACCCGCTTTCAGTCTTTTATATTTGCCTTTCACCTTGGTGGATGTAGGCGTATAATATTTGCTGATTGAGATACTTTCGTAAGTATCAGTAGGAGTGACGGGATTTCGAATCTTTCCCTTGTGTTGAGGCTCCCTATCGCGCTTTATAGACGGAATACTTCTAGTTTTGGATGGCTCACTCGTACGCCTAGACATGCACTGTAAATCGCGCGTACTATGTTTATCGGCATCTTTTTCTGAATTTTCTAATGTCGAGCGTTGATATTTATTTTTATAAGTGTATGGGGGGACGTCCCGATTTCTAATACCTTCCGATATATTGTTTGTGTAGGTCGTGCTTGTGCTTTGTTTCTTTCGCGCTACGTTTTTATTGACCTTACGACCTTCACATTGGGATTGTGTTTGGCTAGTTTTGGCACTGGAGATTCTTTCAAAATCGTAAGTACCAATGACATCAAATGCATCATCGTGTTTCTTATATTCCTCGGTATCGGTTTTCACTAAAATGGCGCCTTTTCGTTTTTTCCGATAGTTATTAGGATCTACAACGTATTGCCTTCCGTCAGTAGTTACGTCAAGGGAAGTCGTAAGTGCACTATTGGTAGAATATAGGTCTTTTTGTGATTCTATGTCATTATTAACTTTGACGACTGGAGGCGTCTGTGATTCCTTGATACTAGTACTTTCAAAAACCTCGGGCGGAGCGCCTCTCTTTCCACTTATTTCATCAAACCCACACCACGTAGCATTTTCTCCACGCGGGCTAGATCGGGACGGCTCAGTCGTTTGTCGGGACGTACTTACTAAATAGTATGTCCTATCATCAGGTTCTGTTTTGTGTTTACTGTCATCTCTCCGTACTCGATTATGAACAATATCTTCCACATCCAACTTGTCAGGACGGTAATCCATTTTTTCCTTGTCTATAAGAGATTTATATAAACCATTGTACCCTCCATTATCATCGTCCGTCGCTGGTTTTCGATTTATGTCTTTTTTACCTTTGGTTGCGACTTTTATTCCATTGGTTTCTGCTTCGCGACGTGTCGACTCCTTGCCATAGGTCTTGGAGCACGGTTGAATGCCGTAAGAGGTTTTATAATAATCTACATAAGCTGCCTTTTTACTTTGTTTTCTCTCCATTTTGCTAGTAAAGCCTGTGTCGGCGACAGTTAAACCTCGTCGTTGTCTTTTAAAATCGGAAACAATTTCCGCGTATCGTTCTTCGTACGTCTTAGAACAAGTGACATCGTCGTCAGAATATTGGTTATATTTGTTGTTTGTACCTATTTCGTTTGGCTTATGTGTTAAAGGTTTAACACCACATGAGCTTTTTTGATAATTTTTATATTCATTTTGTTTTCGTGTGGACAATGCAGCTGCTGTATTGGCAGTAACAAATTGTGTCCCATCGCCATCTTTATTTCGGTCAAAGTATGCATGATTCAGTGAAGGGATTAAATTTTCATATAGTGTCTTGTATTGGCTATCATTACACGTATAGTCGTATTCGTAGGAACTGTATTCTGTACCAGTTGCCTCGGCAGTTTTATTGTCTGTTCTATTTTCCTCAACATATGTCCGCTCTAGCGACGATATCTCATCGAGTGTCTTGTATTGGCTACCATATGACGTGTAGTCGTATTCGTAGGAACTGTATTCTGTACCAGTTGCTTCGGCAGTTTTATTGTCTATTCTATTTTTGTCAACATACGCCCGCTTCAGTGACGATATCTCATCTAGTGTCTTGTATTGGCTACCATATGACGTGTAGTCGTATTCGTAGGAACTGTATTCTGTGCCAGTTGCTTCGGCGGTTTTGTTGTCTTTTTTATCTTTGTCAATATCTGTTTGGTTTAGTGACGATATTCTATCGAGTTGTTTGTATTGGTTCCCATGAGATGTCCTGTTAAATTTTGGCTTTACTGACTCGGGTGTTGAGTGTCTCTTTTTGATAGCTTTATTCGTTTTACCGACCACAGTATCACTCAATGCACGAGAAGCTCGTTGTGAGAACTTGGACTTTTCGCTCCGCATCCCTTTATTTGTTACAATTTCCCTGAATAATCGATCGTTTTCTTTAGAGTCTTTCAGAGATTTAGCCCGCCGATGGTTGGATATTCGGCCCACCGTTAAAAGGCCATCCTCGTTCTTTTTACCGACCGAGCAGTCACTCAGCATTCGCGATGGTCGTTGTGGGGACTTTGACCTCCAACGCCACACATCTTTGAGGTAGAATTTGTTCATTGTATCATACACGAACGAAGGTGATTTAGTTATACTGAATCCATCCGGCGAACTAACGATCGTATCTTTGGCAGTCTGTATATCATTTTTATTACTAATTTTATCTGACATATTAAACATCACGTTACGAATGTCATCGAGGTAAAAATGCCAAGGATTGGATTTTTTGTCGAACCACCCATATAACCAGCTGTCCCGTGAATCATTATCACTGTAGCAATCAGATGCCAAGCCATCCCACTCAGGATGCACATCTGTGCCCGGCTCCAGACTTAAAACCGAACCCGTTACCCTCTCCGTTTCCGGCGTCACATATTGTGTGAACGGATCCAATGAGCTTATAGGCGCATTTCGAATTTCGTGTTGCCCGGACAGTGAAGGGAAAAATATCTTACCGTCAGCATTGTCACCACAGCCGCTTTCGCCGCCTTCTCGTATATAATAGTCGCTATAGTACGAATCATTATCGTTTTTATGCCCCTTTTGCATATTTATTGTCCCGGAATAGTCAGTATAATGTGTTCCGTAATCATTCGTTGTATAACTGTCTCCAGTAACCCTTTCTTGTCTCTCTTGTGTATCCATTGTCCCTGTATAGTCGCTATAATATGAACCGTAATCATCCGTTTTATAACCGTCCTCAGTAGCCCTTTCTTGTCTCTCTTGTGTATCCATTGTCCCAGTGTAGTCACTATAATAGGAACCGTAATCATCCGTTTTATAGCTGTCCTCAGTAGCCCTTTCTCGTCTCTCTTGTGTATCCATTGTCCCAGTGTAGTCACTATAATAGGAACCGTAATCATCCGTTTTATAACTGTCCCCAGTAGCCACTTCTTGTCTCTCTTGTGAATCCATTGTCCCGGTGTAGTCACTATAATAGGAACCGTAATCATCTGTTTTATAACTGTCTCCAGTAACCCTTTCTTGTCTCTCTTGTGTATCCATTGTCCCGGTGTAGTCACTATAATAGGAACCGTAATCATCCGTTTTATAACTGTCTTCAGTAGCCCTTTCTTGTCTCTCTTGTGTATGCATCGTCTCAGTGTAGTCACTATAATAGGAACCGTAATCATCCGTTTTATAACTGTCCTCAGTAGCCCTTTTTTGTCTGTCTTGTGTATGCATCGTCTCAGTGTAGTCACTATAATATGAATCGTAATCGTCCGTTTTATAACTCCGATAGCGTTGCCTCTCCTCTTTTCCCGTATTAAAGTAGTTGTCATATGAAGCGCCCTCATCGATATTGTCGTGATAGCGATGTTGACTTTCTTGATTAATTTGTTTAGCCTCATCATCCAAAAAAGAGTAGTTATAATATGAATCATAGTACCCAGTTTCATAAAATTCGTCTGTAGCACCGTCGTCTTGAACTTGTTTCCTATCGTTTTCATTTAAATAACTCGTGTAATATGAACGGTAATTCTCTGTAAAATAATACTCACTACTCTCCCCTTTTCGACTACCTTTTCCGGTGTCTGTTGCCGTATCTTCTGTGTAATATGGCACGTACTTGTTAGTTTCCGGATACTCGCTGTAATATGAACCATAGTCGCTACTTTCATAATAGTCACAACTATAACTATGATCTTCAGTCGGATAGCCATCGTCACCTTGATTTAAACCCGTCCGTGCGTTATACGACTCATCGTGTTCTTTGTCGTGTTGATCCCGTGATGTCTTATTGCTAGATGCGTTGCAAATTTCTTTTAAGTTTGAGTCACTGGCGTGAAACCAGTCTTCTTCCGGAATTTTCCCAGCCGTCTTTTTTGAAATAGATATTTTTTTCGGAACCGCGGATTGAGCAGATTCTTCTTCTTTACCCATCGTATGCGTTTTCGAATGCTGTTTTCTGCCGGCATTGCTTTTACGAAACGATTTAATAATCGAAAGTAGCCAAAATAAAATTTTCATTCGTATTTTTAAGATTTCCAAACTCCAGTTATGTCTCTCTGGCCGATTGTTCAGAGAGCCGTATCCCATTTACATCGTAATCCCGATGTTGAAAAGCCCCTTCTACGAAAGCTTCGAACGATGCAGCGCTTCTGTCGGTTTAGTGAGGCATGCGGCGAGACTTCTCACGATACCGTTTCTTCTGTTTCTATGCCAATCATCGACAAAACCTACGACCTGAAAAATAAAAACGAATAGAACGTGTACACGAAGGATATCGATATTAAATCCAGTTACTACAAAATGTCAATAACCGCATATTTTAAGCGACGGAAATCTTGTCGGCGCGAATCGCTTCCGCGCGTGCCACCGTGCGACGGACGTTCATAAAAAGACGTTTTTGTCGAATCGTAATGAAAAACACGCCGCGATTTAGGCCGCGAGGAGCGCTATTCGGATGCCATTCTTCTTTCTTGTCGCGAGATTATTTGGCGTCGTAAAAGAATGTTTCTCTGCACGTCTAATGGAAGTCTACACGTATCTCTAATGCTGACCCATTTTGAGGGAAACCTCGACATTCTAACGGATAATGATGCATGGGTACGTACGCCCAGGCGCACGTGCGTACACACGCACATACGCACACATACACACACATACATTCATACATACAACATTGACACGTATGATTAGAAGAAAAGGATAAAAAGTTCACGGATTTCATTCATCGGACGCTTTTTTGCAAATGACGCACGCTTCAGATATCTTTGAAACCTTTGTTCGAATGCCGTGTACTCCGTGTATCCTAAACGATGGATTAATAGCTCAATAAAATACAAGATGTATGCATCATTTATGCCATATAAAAACTAACAGCCGCACTAAGGATCGTTTCACGACAGCCCTGCCGACAAAAAATAAACTGTCGTTTCCAATAATTATATGACGTCATTTTTCTGTGTGTTGCCACCCTGCGAAGATTAAACCCTGGAGTGAGATCTTGAGAATTTGGTTGCTGTAGGATAGCTGCTGTAATACGAGACTGCGAATGGTCCACTAACCGCCAATCGTTAGAGAGGTTGCTCAACCTTGCTGTATATCGACTCCATGTCTTTTAACTAAATTTTAGTTATTTCTCTGGTATTAAATCAATAATTTATCCTTTTAATTCGTATGGAAGCCCCGACACAAAATGTTGCAATGTCTTCCGAACGAGGGACATTTCCGGCAGCGGAACTACATCTCAAGGTGTACAGTATCTTCTCTTTGGATGATTTGTCCCCTGGAATAGGTGCGACATTTGTTGCACGCTAACCAATTCACTGAATGTACACGTCGTTCTGCTACATCACCGACTTTATCAGATCGAATGTGGAACGTTGGAATGAGGCTCATACTTTACATGTCTCACCGGCGCCACAATCTTTAAATTATCTTTGACTCTTCGTCAACATAACACGAAATAAGTATGTGAACGAACGAGTGACTAAAATTTCGTTCGATGTGATGATGAAATGTAATGTCGAGAGGACGTAGATTAGACGAATGGCGATCACCTCGAGGATTCAAAATAGTTTTCAAGCAAAACAAAAATGTAAAAACAGGAAAACAGCTTTATTGGATAAAATATTGATATATAACTAAAGGAAACGATATTTGCGCCTGCAAAATAGTGTAAAATAAAAATATAAAATTCGAATATCATAAAAATCGAAAGAGAGTCGGTATTGGAGTGGATATGCAAATTTAAAAGTACAACATGACGAGATAACAGCGATCTCATGCGAGATGTACTGTTTGATGCGTCTTATATAGCGAAGCTGGATGAAACATGATAGACATACAGATTTAACATGATCAGAAAGACAGAAAGGAAAAGACTTTTATCGAAGATGACACCGAGATTTCTGACTATATATCAGGCGCATCGAGAGAATCAGAGCCAAGACTGAGAGAGGCTGAGAAGTGTGGCTTTGACTGCTTGCGGGTAACAACCAAAACCTCAGTCGTGTCATCATTAAATCTGAGAAGATGCTGTGACATCAACTCCTTGATGATCAAAGATCATTTTATAAGTCTAAAAGTTTTCATTTTTAATCACTCTGATAACAGTTGATTCATTTGCTTCTGCAAGTTTAGACTGGGAATCCGTGTTTTTGTTTTTTGAAAAATATGCTACACTATTTTCATTATCAGTGTTTCTATCACGATGTTGGCCTCGGTTGCCTGCCACGACTTCAACTACCATTGGTGCCTTTGGCTACCGTCTAGACTCTAGAGTGTAATCTGTATCAGTCCTAGTACGCCGGTTTATTACGAATGTGCTGCTAGTGTTACCGCTGCTAGTGCTACTGCTTATTCGGCTCAGTTCTGCAGAGACCTCGGATTTTTGCGTTTCATGTCACTTGTATGCGTTAAAGTCGTTCGAACTAGCGTTGAATATCGATTCATTGTTAAGTACTCTAAAAACAGTTGGTGCCTTTCCTCGAGACACTTCATACTCTGAATCCTGGTTTTAGGTTGTCTGAAGCAGTCCTGATACTTTCCTTTTTTACGCGATGGGTTTCCAGTAACGTATTCTTTAGAGGGAGTATTCCTTGACCCAGTTAACATTGTTGCACTTAGGTATATGCTCTCTAAATCACAAGAACTCTCGATTAAACTTGCTTTAGTCTTTCCTTACCAATGACTTTCACTAAGACGGGTGCTTTTTGTTTGCCGCGATGCTTATTTGGATCTGCTATGTATCTATAGTCACTTCTGCTTATGCCGGAAACTGATGTAAATACATCAGTATAGGAAGGCTTATCGATAAAATCTGGATTTAAGGTTGGATACAGATATTTGCCTTCAACTTTCGCGATCGTAGGTGACTGCTCTTTGCTGGTGCTTGTGCGAGAAACGCGCGGAGCAGCCACGATTCTCCCAATCATTTTATGTGGTGGAAGTTCAATAACGCGTTCCTCAGAGGATGTACTCCTCGACTTGATTGACGGTGTCTGATTTCGGGATATGCTGTCCAAATCGTATGACGTTTTGTCTTCGAATTGTTTTTTACTTTCCTTACCATCGACTCTCACTAGGACGGGTGCTTTTTGTTGGCCACGATGATTATTTGGATCTGCTACGTATCTGTTGTAGCTACGAGTATTGCCACTGACTAATTTGTATGATTTACATAAATCATCGTAGGGACTATCATCGATATAATCTGGTTTTGGTGTTGGGTACAGACATTTCCCTCCATCTTTCCCTAACGTAAGTGACTGCTCTTTGCCGGTACTGGTTGTGAGACAAACGACCGGAGCAGCCACGATCCTTTCATTAATTTTTGTTCGTGGGTGCCCGGCAACGCCTTTATTACAGGGGGTACTTCTGGACGTATGTGACCATGTCTTATTTCGGGGTGTGCTTACGAAATCGTAAGAACTCTCTACTTCAACGTGCGTTACACTTTTATCATCACCGACTTTCACTAGGCCTGGTGCTTTTTGATTGCCGCGATTCTTATATGGACCTGCTGTTTGTTTATCGTCGTTACTACTGATGCCGCTAACTGGTGTATGTAAAGTGTACGAAGGCTTTTCGATATAACCTTGACGTGCTGTTAGATATTGATATTCACCTTCAGATTTCCAGATCGTAGCCGACTGCTCTTTTTCGGTGCTGGTTGTGTGAGAAATATCCGGAGCAGCCACAATCCTTTCAATGTTTTTATATGGTGGACGTCTAGTAACTCGTCCTTTAGAGTAAATGCGCCTCGACTTATTTGACCTTATCACACTTCGGTATGTGCTGTCGTAATGGTAAGAACTTTCATCCTCGAATTGTTTTTTGCTTTTCTGACCACCGACATTCACTAGAACGTGTGCTTTTTGTTTGCCTCGATGCATATTTGGATTAGCAGCATATCTAACATCCCTACTACTAATGCCGGTCACTGGTGTATATAAATTGTCGTAAGAAGGCTTATCGATCACATGACGCTTTAAAGATATACACGGACATTTATCTTCTTGTGCGAACGCCTCTTTGTCGGTACTAGTCGTGTGACGAACATCTGGAGCAGTCACAATCTTTTTATCTATTTCACTTGGTGGACGTCCGGCAGCGTATTCTTTAGAGGGAGCACTCCTCGGCGTAGGGAATTCTGTCTTACATCGTGATCTGCTCTTGAAATCATAAGAACCCTTGACGTCAAATTGCTTTACATCCTTCTCGCCACCGACTTTCACTAGGACGGGTGCTTTTTGTTTGCCCCGATGATTCCTCGGATCAGCCGTTAATCTATCGTCGCTCCTAGTCATACCGGTAACTGATGTGTATAAATTGCCAGAGGAACGCTTTTCAATATCGTCTGGCTTCTGAATTAGATGCGAATATTTCTCTTCAACTTTCGTTATGCTAGGCGACTGCTCTTTGTTGGGCGTTGTTGTATGAGGGACGCCCGGAACAGCCACGATTCTCCTATTCATTTTATGTGGTGGACGTCCAGTGAAGCGTTCATTTATTTCTTTTGTTGGGTGTCTAGTAACGCGTTCTTTACGTGGAGTACTTCTCGACCTAGTTGAGCTTGTCTTACTTCGGAATGTTCTGTCGAAATCGTATGAACTTTCTTCCTCGACTTGTTTCTGACATTCCTCACCACCGACTTGCACTAAGACGGGTGCTTTGCGTTTGTCGCGATTCTTATTCAGACCTGCTGCGTGTCCAACGTCGCTACTACCAATGGTGGTTACTGATTTATTTAAATTGTCGGATGAAATTTCATCGATATAATTTGTTTTTGCTGTTGGATACGGATCTTTGTCTTCCACTTTTTCAATCTTTCGGGTTTCCTGTATATCGATAGTGGTCGTACGGTATACGTCTGGAAAAGCAACTGTCTTTTGAATCATCTGTTGCGAACGTCCAGTACGGCGTGCTATTGAAGGAAGACTTCGAGATATTCTATTCCGTGATGTGTTCTCGGAATTATAAGTACCCCTCTGATCGAATTGTTTGTGACTTTCTTCACCGCCGACTTTTACTAGGATAGGTGTGTCTAGTTTTCCACGTCCTTCACTAGGATGTGCCAAGTTACTATTTTTGCCACGAGTACTCTCACTCATGCTGTCGTATATATCGGTAGCAGCAGCTTTTCGAGCCGCTCCCTCAGTTCCGCGTTCTATCGACGGAGTACTAATGGATCCTGTGGATCTAGTCACAATTCGCGACGTGCTCTGGAAATGATTCCCATCATCGAATTGTTCATGACGTTCGTCACCACCGATTTTAGCGATAATGGGTGTTTTGCGTTTACCGCTATCTTTACACAAATCTTCGCTGTATTTATCGCCGCCCCTTTGACCGCTGCTGCCACATGTATACAACCTATCAAAATCTTGTTTTAATTTTAGATATGAATACTCGTCGTCTTCTCTGGCTATTGGAGGCTTTTGTTCTTTTGCGATAGTTCTGCAGTCATATACAACTGGACGAGTAGTTTCTTTATTGATCTCCTCTGTTACTGTCGGCGTAACGGAATGTATTTCTCCCCCGATAATAGTAGATTCTTTTTGTCCTGTTTCGGAACACTGTTGAATGCCACAACGACTTTTGTAATACTCAGTATATAGTGCTTCATTATTGCTAGTTGTTTTATTTATGTCTTTTCTAGCAAAATCTCCCTGCTGCAATTTTAAATCCGAAATAATTTCAGCGTATCTTTCTTCATACGTTTTGGATAGGAAGCTTGATTTCGTTACGGAATTTTTATTTTTTGTGTCTTTAGCCGCACGCTTTTCGATTTGTTTTTGTGTTAAGGGTGTAATACCGTATGACCTTTTGTAATAATCCCCATAATTTATTTCACTGCTCAATATCGATTCTGACTTAGTTTTAATGGTAGTATTAAATTCCGTATGATATGCATAATTAGAGTGGACATATTCATCTTTTGGTGAAAGTGTCTTTTGATGTGGTGTTTCTACTTCAGAACCTCTTGTGTCGTCATTGATATGTAAATCTTTATAAGATGATAAACTTATAGATTCAAGGTCACATACTGAACTAGTTAATATCTCAGTATTTACAGATTTTTGCGTTACCTCAATAGTTGACGATTGTTTGTGTGTGTCTAGAGGAGTTTCAAATTTTGCATCATTAGTATAACATTTAAGTGTGCTTTCCTGCTCTCTCTGAAATTCTTGGTGTATTTCTGGCTCTTTTATCCTGTAAGATTTTCTTTGGGTGTATGGGTCGTCACTGAATCGTCGTGTTTTCGATATGCTCTCAGAAACAACAGGTAAGATTCCTGTATAGTCCGCATAGTTCGTCATTAAAGAGGCATCCTCACAGCGACCGTCGTCAATGGTTTGTAAGAGATTACATTGATCCGATCTGGTTATCGTGTCAAATGATAATGTCCCGATCGAAGAAACAATTTCTTTTTCGGATAACTTGGTTTTTCTTTTCACATCTTGTTTGCATAACCCCTTACATTGAGAATAATATTTGACACCGGATGATCCGGACGTTTCATCGGCTTTTTTCCAGAAACATCCTGTATGCTGTAAGGGAGATAACTCATCAAGTTTCTCGTAATCGTATTCGGAGTGAGTAGACTCTGTATTATCGTCGGTAATTTGAAACATCCTACACTGGTTGGCCCTTGTTATTGTGTCATAGGATAAAAATGCAGACGATAAAATTCGGCTATTTTTATCCTGCTTTGCTAGACGAGTGATTCGTTCAACATTCTTCGATGTCCCGGCTACAGTAATCGATGGGTATTGTTCTGTTGCAATGGGTGATGAAACAAAGTCATTATTATATATGTCACTACGAAGATGGTCTTGAACTAGATAGTTTGCAATCTTCTTTGTCACAGGCGGTTTTCGTCTGGTCTGTTCTGATTCGCCCGCACCCTCATATTTGGAAGAATAATACGTCATTCTAGTTAGATCATTTTTCTCATGGCGGTTTTTATTTTTATCTATATCTTCGCTATCTTGTAGTGAAGACATTTCTCCGAGTTTGTTGCATTGGCGATGGTATAACGTGTAGTAATACTCAGGAGAATAATACGGAGTACCCGTGGTTTCTGATGGATATTGTTCTGTTGTACTGTTCGTCGTACCGAAGTCGCTTTTATATATGTCACTACTAAGATGGCCTTGAACTTCTATATTCATAATTTTCTTTATTACATGCGGTTTTCGTTCGATCATTTCTTGTTTGTCTAATCGATCAAATTTGGAATATGCCATACTAGATGATTCATTTGCCTCATCAGCTTCATCACCTTTCCTCTTTCTGTCAAAATTTTCGCTATCATAAGCCGTGTAGTCATACTCTGAGAAATAATGCTTAGTAGCCGTGGTTTCTGAGAATTTGCCACTATTCGTCATATTATAGAAATCTTTGTCCTTCACTGAGGATATGCCGCCGACTTCGTTATATTGGCGATCATGGGTCGTACGGTCATATTCGGAAGAATAGCATTTTGTGCCAGTTCTTTCAGATGTTCCGTAGCCTTCTATGCCGGTATCAAAATCTTTTTCATGTTCATATCCCGCGCTGTCGGTTTTTCTAGTAGATCTTCTGAATTCGAATGTACCTTGCGTTTCGCCGTTGTTTTCTGGTGTCTCTTGGAAACTTTTACTAGTGCGTACTTTTGGTGAAGTGGATGTGCCCTTCCTCCTTTTATAGTACTCCCCCACACCGGCTGTATCTCGAAACATTTTAAACTGGTCTGATCTTGTTATGGTGTCTAAAGATATAAATTCATATGATGAAAACGGGCGAGTTTGATCACAATGGGATGGGCGAGCAATTTGTTCAAGATTCTTTGACTTCCCTGCTATTGTAATCGATGGATATTGATCTGTTGTACTGCTCGATTTAACAAAGTCGGTATTATATATGTCACTACGAAGATGGTCTTTACCTCCACTGTTTATGATCTTCTTTATTACTGGCGGTTTTCGTCCAATCCGTTTTGGTTCGCTTGCACCCTCATATTTGGAACAATAATATTTCATACTACTTGATTCGGAAGTGGTATAGCTTTTCCCCTTTTTGTCAAAATCCTGCCTATCCTGTTGTGAAGATATTTCAGCTATTTTGTCGTTTTGGCTATCATAAGACGTGTAGTCGTACTCGGGAGAATAAAACGTAGTCCCTGCGAATTCTGATGTCTTTTCGCCTTTTGTATTTTTATCTAAATTTTCGGTATCCTGAGTTGAAGATATACCATCGAGTTTGTAATATAGGCTATCACGTGTCGCATGGTCGTATTCGGAAGAATAGTATTTTGTGCCAGACGTTTCGTAGCTGTCTATGTACGTATCAAAATCTTTTTCATATTCATATCCCGCGCATAGGGGTTTTCTAGTAGATTTTCTGAATTCGAATGTACCTTGCGCTTCGCCGTTGTTTTCTGGTGTCTCTTGGAAACTTTTACTAGCGCGTACTGTTGGTGAAATCGATGTGCCCTTCCTCCTTTTATAGTACTCCCCCACACCGGCCGTATCTCGAAACATTTTAAACTGGTCTGATCTTGTTACGGTGTCCAAAGATATGAATTCATATGATGAAAATGGGCGAGTTTGATCACGATCGGATAGGCGAGCGATTCGTTTAAGATTCTCTGACTTCCTTGCTATTGTAATCGATGGATATTGATCTGTTGTACTGCGCGATGTAACAAAGTCGGTATTATATATGTCACTACGAAGATGGCCATTAACTCCATAGTTTATAATCTTTTTTATTACAGGCGCTTTTCGTCCGGTCCGTTCTGGGTCTCTTCCACTCTCATATTGGTCACTGTAGCCAGATGTCTCTTGAAAGCCTTCGCTAGTGGGCACGTTTGATGAAATCGATGTTCCCTTTGTCCTTTTATAGTGCTCTCCATCACCGGCGGTATCTTGAAACATTTTACACTGGTCTGATCCTGTTACCGTGTCTGAAGATATACATTCATATGATGAAAATCTGCGAGTTTGATTGCGATCGGGTGGGCGAGCGAATCGTTCAAGATTATTTTTTGGCTTCTCTGTTATTACAATCGATGGATACTGATTTGTTGAACTGGTCGATGTAATAAAGTCGGTATTATATATTTCACTACGAAGACGGCCATGAACTCCATAGTTTACAATCTTCTTTATTACAGGCGGTTTTCTTCTTGTCCGTTCTGGTTCGCTTTCACTCTCATATTGGGTACAATAATATGTCATACTACTTGATTCTGACGTGTCGTGGCTTATCCCCTTTTTGTCAAAATCTTGCCTCTCCTGTTGTGAAGATATTTCAGCTATTTTGTCGTTTTGGCTTTCATAAGACGTGTAGTCGTACTCGGAAGAATAAAACGTAGTCCCTGTGAACTCTGATTGCTTTTCGCCTTTTGTATTTTTATCTAAATCTTCTGTATCCTGAGTTGACGATATACCATCGAGTTTGTAATATAGGCTATCACGAGTCGCCTGGTCGTATTCGGAAGAATAGTATTTTGTGCCAGACGTTTCGTAGCTCTCTATGTACGTATCAAAATCTTTTTCATATTCATATGTCGCCCTAGGAGATTTTATGGTAGATATTCTGATGTCGAATGTACCTTGTGTTTCGCCACTGTAGCCTGATGTCTCTTGATAGCTTTCACTAGTGGGCACGTTTTGTGAAATCGATGTTCTTTTTTTCCTTTTATAGTACTCTCCATCACCGGCGGTATCTCGAAACATTTTGAACTGGTCTGATCTTGTTATGGTGTCTAAAGATATACATTCATATGATGAAAATCGGCGAGCTGGCCCGACATACGTCGGGCGAGCAAATCGTTCAAGATTCTTTTTTGGCCTTCCTGATTTTATAATCGATGGATACTGATCCGTTGTACTTCTCGAGGTAATAAAGTCGGTATTATATATTTCACTACGAAGATGGCCTTGAACTCCGTAGTTTATTATCTTCTTAATCATAGGCGGTTTTCGACGGGTCCGTTCTTCTTGGTCTAAACTCTCATATTCGGAATAATATGCCCTACTACTCGATTCATTAACTTTTTCTTCTTTGCTAAAATATTCTGAATCTTGTACATTGATTTTCTTGTATTGGCTACCATCTAACATATAGTCATCCGTGGATGAATAAAACCTGGTCACAGTGGATTCTGATGATTTAACACTTGTTGCCTTTTTATCGAAATATTTTGTATCCTGTTTTCCAGATATGTTGTCCAGTTTTTCGTATTGGCTACGGTAAGTCGCACTGTCATATTTGGAGTAGTGTTTTGTGCCGGCTGTAGCAGACGTTTCTTTTCCTAATTTCCGTTTTCTATAATATCCGCTATTCTCCAAGACTGACATTCTATCGAGTTCGTTGTATTTGCTGTCATACGACGAATAGTCATATATTGAGGAATCATATGTTGTTGTTACGGTATCAAATGAGTCCTTGTATTTTTTTTTCTTTTGATCGGAATAATCTCTTTCCAGTATTGAATACTTTTCATCTAGTCGATTGTATTCGTCATCATTAGAAGCATAGTTATATTCGTAGTAATAATTATCTGCTTCAATTGGTTCAAAGGTGACACCCCCACTTCTACTTCCCTCGTAATTGTGGATATAGTTGTCATCGTGATAGTACAGTGTACCATTTGATTTGGAGCCTTCGTGGTATTTGATTGAGTCAGTATCCCTGGTAGTCTTGGCATCCTTTACTGCATTGAAAAGTGTGCTGTAGCGGCTCAAATAAGACGAGTAGTTATTTTCCGAATCATAGTATTCTGTGCTGGTTGGTTCAGATGTACCATCGCCTACATGATTGACTGAAGAAAGTTCATCGACTGCTTTGGATTTGCTATCATAAGAGATGTTATCATATTCTGAGGTGTAGTATGCTGTCATGGCCGATTCGGTAGTTTTATCTACCGCTTCCTTTTTGTCGACATCATCCGAACTTTTTAATGAAGAAACTTCCTTCACTATACTGTATTGCCACTCATAAGACGTGAGGTCATTTTCGAATGTGTAGTATTGTGAGGCGGTTGGCTCGAAGGTTTCGTACAATGTTTTTTGTAGCTTATCATCATAAGACGTGTAGTCATATTCAGAATAGTATCGGGTGTCAGTTGAATCGTAGGTTTTGTCCCTCGTTTCACTTTTTTCAAAATCATACGTATGCTTTATTGACGAAATGTTATCGTCCTTTTTGTGTGGTCCATCATAAGAACTGTAATCATCATCAGAATAGTGTTGTGTTTCGGTTAGTTCGGATTTTTTGTCCCTCGCTTCATTTTTCTCCATATCAGGCGTATATTTTATAGAGAAAATGTCATCAACCTTTTTGTATGACTTATCATCATAAGACGTGTAGTCATATTCAGAATAGTATTGGGTGTCAGTTGAATCGTAGGTTTTGCCCTTAGTTTCACTTCTTTCAAAATCGTACGTATGCTTTATTAACGAAATTTTATCGTCTTTTTTGTGTGGCGCATCATAAGAACTGTAATCATAATCAGAATAGCGTTGTGTTTCAGATGGTTCGGATGTTTTGTCCCTCGTCTCATTTTCCTCCATATCAGGCGTATATTTTATTGAGAAAATTTCGTCGACCTTTTTGTGTGGCTTATCATCATAAGACGTGTAGTCATATTTTGTAGAAAAGTATTGTGTTTCAGGACTTTCGGAGATTTTATCAATTGTTGCGGTTGGCTCGAAGGTTTCGTACAATGTTTCATTTTTGGCAAAATCATGCGTATCCTTCAATGAAGAAATTCCGTCAATTGTATTGTATTGTCCATCGTAATCTATGTATTCATACACGAAAGAGTAGTCTTGTGTGCCGGTTGCTCCAGTGGTGTTATCTCCTATTTCATCTTCATACTCATAGGTATACATTGGTGATGAGGTTTCATCGCTGTACTGGCTTTCATTAGATGTATATTCATATTTGTAGAAACCGTATTCTGAGTCAGACGTGACATCCTGTGTAGCTGCCGCTTTGAAAGGATACTCATCATCGGACGAGTCATTGCTATCTTTTACGTAGAGATAAGTGTAGCTAGAATCTGGGCCGATTTGTTGCGCAGCCCAAAGTGTTGAAATTCGGCGGACATTTCGTAATATCTCCCAGTGATCCTTAGCTGTTAGTTTGGTCGGTTTTATATCATACACTTGCTGTAACCCGAGGTGGTCTGGCAATTCGGGAGGGGTACGAATAATATTCGCAACGAATGACTCTTTAATAGTGGATTCGTCCATATCGTCATCAAATGGCTCTCTCGCCTCGGAATTACTTATTTTTTCCACCTGTGCTGCAAAACTTAAACTCTTTAATCGTTTCTTGTATATTCCACGTTTTTTCACCCCTGCATTAACATCGTTCTGTGATATATATTTTCTAACACATGCCTTTCTTTTTATGTCTGACGGTGTTTGACTTTTTTCTTGTTTTCCTTCTGTTATTTCTTTATAGTGTTCTTTCTCGACTTTTTTGGACTCTTTAATGTTGTCTTCCTGATGTCGTGTTTTGCTCCGTATACTTTGTGATTCTTTACAGCCGTCATCCATCGATATAGTTGGTACTTTTTCATATATCTTACTTCGAAAAGCTTCGACCTCATCAGGTTTGTACCCAACGTATCTTTTGTCGTTGCCGAATTTGGCGTCTGGTCTTTTTATGCTTTTAAAGGAGAGTATGTTTTTTCTATATGGGTCTGTACTAGGTCTGTACTGGGGGGACCCCTGGCTTCCGAGCTGCTTCATGTATTCGGTATACAACTCGCCATCTGTCATAGCGCGAGTATCACTAGTATCAGTTAATTTATCACTTATTTCGGTTAATTCATCTATTTCAGACTGCGGAACCACTAATCGTTTACGTTTTTCAGAACTGTTGCACGCTTCAGAGATATTTACTAATTCAAAAGGAACGTAGTCACTTACGTAAACGTAGCAGGACGGAATTTCCTCAATGTAATCCTCATATACAAAATCTGGTTTTGCACTATATTCTGTAGCCCGCGTGTAAAAACTATCGTACACAGTTTTGTAATAGCTCTCCGTAAGATATTCGCCTGTCACCGTCTCCATGAGCGTCGCGTGTTGATCTTTGTATTCTTGATATTTTTCTGTTGACTGATAAAATTTATCGCCTAACGATACAGAGATATCTTCTAATTTTACCTTCTCCATCTCACGATTCTCTTGATTACCGGATGTATGAATTGACGCGAGTGGGGACTCGCACATTTTGCGTGAGACATCTTCACCGGTTACCGCCTCTGTTGACCCCCTTCGCTTTTCATCTTGCCCTTTATATTTCTCTGGCGTGTAATAAGATTGTCGGCTTAATAATACAGAGACAACCTCCTCTGATTCTCTTACCATTTCATCGTCCATTTTACTAATCGCACTGTGACTCGGGACAAGTGACTGTCGGTGTGGAGATTGGCATATTTGACGCCTTGGATCGACGCATTTCATTTCATCGTCTGTTCCATATGGACCTTCATAAGATATGTAGTCATAATCAGAGGAATAATATGGTGTGCCGGGTTTTTCTGAGGCTTTATCACTTTTTTGACTTGTTTCAAAATCAGGAGCAGGAGTATATTTAATTGAAGAACTATCATCGTCTGCATTGAAAGACGAGAGTTCATATTCGGAAGAATAGTATTGTGTTTCTGTTGGTTTGGAGGTTTCATACCCTGTTTCACTTTTCTCCAAATCAGACGTATATTTTATTGAATAAATGTCTTCTACTGTTTTGTGCGGCCCATCATAAGACGTGTAGTCATACTCGGGAGAATAGTATTCTGTTCCATGCCGCTGTTCTAAGGTTTTATCCCCTAATTCACCTTCTTCGAAATCACGCTTATGCATTATGGAAGAAATCTCATCGAGTGTTTTGTGTGGCTTATCATAAGACATGTAGTCATATTCAGAGGAATAGTATTGTGTGTCAGTTGATTCGGATGTTTTGTCCCTCGTTTCACTTTTTTCAAAATCATACGTATGCTTTATTGACGAAATGTTGACTATTTTGTGTGTCCCATCATAAGAACTGTAATCATAATCAGGAGAATAGTGTTGTGTTTCAGTTAGTTCGGATGTTTTGTCCCTAGTTTTATTTTTCTCCACATCGGGCGTATATTTTATTGAGAAAATGTCATCGACCTTTTTGTATGACTTCTCATCATAAGACGTGTAGTCATATTCAGAATAATAGTATCGAGTGGCAGTTGAATCGGAGGTTTTGTCCCTCGTTTCACATTTTTCAAAATCATAAGTATGCTTTATTGACGAAATGTTATCGTCTGTTTTGTGTGAGACATCATAAGAAATGTAGTCATAATCAGAATAGTGTTGTGTTTCAGTTGGTTCGGATTTTTTGTCCCTCGCTTCATTTTTCTCCATATCGGGCGTATATTTTATTGAGAAAATGTCATCGAGTGTTCTGTGTACCTTATCATAAGACGTGTAGTCATATTCAGAAGAATAGTATTGTGTTTCAGTTGGTTCGGCGGTTGTTTCAATTTTATCGAAATCGTGCCCATGGTTTATTGGGGAAATGCCATCGACTATCATGTATTGCACACTATTGGTCGTATTTTCCGAAGAATAGTATTTCCGCTCGGTGGATAGTGAGGTCTCACCGTCTTTTTTATTGTCGTCAAAATCGTGCGTATGCTTAAGTGAAAAAATGTCATCGACTCTATTGTGTTGCCAATCATAAGACACGTATTTGAAGGAACACAATTCTGAGTCAGATGTCACATCTTGCGGAATCGAAATGCTGGAGAAGTCATCATCGGATGGGTGTTTTTTGCCTTTTACGTAGAGATAAGTATAGCTAGAATCTGGGCCGATTTGTTGCGCAGCCCAGAGTGTCGAAATTCGTCGGACATTTCGCAGTATCTCCCAGCGATCCAGAGCTGATAGTTTGGTCGGTTTTACATGATACACCTGCTGTACCCCTAGGCTCTCGGGCAATTCCGCAGGGGTACGAAAGATAGTCGCAGCTAATGACTCTTTTGTTATGTCGTCATTTAGTGTCTCTATAATCTCGGAATTACGCGGTTTTTCCATCTGGGATGCGAACTGTAACTTCTTTGTTCCTCCATATAAAATTTTATGTTTTTGGAACCTGGAACTAGAGTCGTCGTGTGATATGTATTCGCGATCAGGTGCTTTTCCTATTATCATTGCCGATGTTGTCTTAAGTTCTTCTTCCTGCTTTTCTGCCATTATTTCTCTGTGGTATTTATTCTTAATTTCATCGATATCGGCTTTCCGTTGTGGTGTTCTGCTATCTATCCGTTCTAATTCTCCAGTGACATCCACGAATACAGGCTTTATTTTTTTATATGCTTCACTCTGCAATGGCTCTGAACTATCAGTTCGCTCAGGAACATATCTTACGTTCTCGCCTAATTGAGCGTCCGGTCGTCTTACTTTTTTGAAAGAGCGTACTTTTAACCCACTTCCTATGTACTGGGGAGACTCCTGACTTTCGAATTGCTGTATGTATGATGTATACGACTTGCCATATGTCTCAAAATTACTTTCACCGAGATCGGTTAATTTATCTGCTCCAGACAGTTGACCTTTTGCTTGTTTATTTTTACTAAAACTGCCTCGCGTTTTCAAGATAGTTTCTACATTATATGGAGCGTAGTCACTTTCGTAAACGTAGCATGACGGAATTTCCTCTACGTACTCCTCGTATACAAAATCTGGTTTCGTACTATATTCTGTACTTCCTGTATAATAACTATCGTACACACTTCTGTAATAACTTTCCGTCACCGTATCTGTGAGCGTTCCCGGTTTTTCTCCGCATTCTTTATATTTTTCACTCATTTGAGAGGACTTTGGGCTAAACAAAACAGAGTCACCTCCTAATCGTTGGCTTAACGACAGAGAGTCACTTCCCGACCCTCGTTCCACCTTTCCATCGTCCTTCTTACGAACAGTGCTTTGTCTCGATACAGCATATGTTTGTTCTGGGGACCTACTCCTTTCTGTCATCACGTCATCTCTGGTTATTGACTCTGTGGCCAGTTTTCTTTCATGTTTCCTATGCATTTCTTCTGCATGATAAACTTTTTGGCTAAACGATAGAACGCTATTTTCTGATGCACGCTTTTTCACTTTAGTGCCTCTTTTACCTATCACACTACGACTCGATGCAAGTGACGGTTGGTGTGCACACTTGGTCATTTCGTCCCTTACGTTTTTATCGTGTACCGTCTCCGGTATCTTCTCCAGTTTTCTTTTGTATTCTTTATATATATCTTCAGCGGGATATGATTTCCGACTAAACGATACAGAACTACCTTCCCATTGACTCCCCCACAAATTCTCTTTTTTGAAAACCCCGCTACGACTCGATGCATAAGATGGTCTTTGTAAGGATTGGTAAATTTCGCCAAACACCTCTTCACCGATCAGCGTTTCCGTAGCACTCTCGTGTTCCTCGTATGGTTTCTTTGATGGTCGTTTTGGCGACTTGGACTTCTCATCCCACACATCTTTAAGGTAGAATTTGTTCATTGTATCATACACAAACGAAGGTGATTCAGTTATACTGAACCCACTGGACGACGGAACGATCGCATCTATGGCAGTTTGTATATCTTTTTCAGTACTAATTTCCTCCGACATATTAAACATCACGTTACGAATGTCATCGAGGTAACAATGCCAAGGATTGGATTTTTTGTCGAACCACCCATACAACCAGCAATCACGAGAAACATTATCACTGTAGCAATTAGATGCCAAGCCATCCCAATCAGGATGCACGTTTGTGCCCGGCTCCGAACTTGACACCGAAGCCACTACCACTTCCGACATCGCATCCTTCGCGAACGGATCTAATGAGCTTGTCGGTGCATTTTGAATTTCACGTTGCCCGGGCAGTGAAGGGAGAAAACCCTTCTTGTCGGCATTGTCCCCACAACCACTTCCTCGTGTAAATTGCGTTGTATATTTTGGTTCTGTATAGTCAAAATCATCGATCTTGTTTACGTCTCTAGTACGACATATTTGATTCCACTTTTTTTCATCACCGGTCCTGGTATACTTGCTGTAAAATGAACCGTTACTAAATGTAGTTACACTGACTCCGCTAGTCATTTTTTGTTTTCCTTGCGTACTCCTTGTTTCTGTATAGTCATCATAATATGATCCATAATCATCCGTTTTGTCACTGTACCCCGTAGGACTGTCTTGTCTATTTTTTGTTCTAGTATAGTCATTATAATATGATCCGTAATCATCCGTTATGTAGCTGTCCCCGGTGGGAGTTTCTTGTTCTTTTTGTGTATTCTTTGTTTCATTATAGTCACTATAATATGAACTAAAATAATCCTTTTTGTAAATGTCCCCATTGCGACCTTCATGTCCCTCTTGTGTATTCTTTGTTCCGGTATAGTCGCTGTAATATGGACCGCAATTATCAGTTTTATAACTTTCCACGGAGGAACTTTCTTGTCCCTCTTGTTTTGTTTCAGTATAGTAGCAGCATGGATCGTAATCATCCGATTTATAACTGTCACTAGTGGGATTTTCTTGTTCCCCTTGTGTATCCTTAGTTTCAGTATAGCCACTATGATATAAACAATAATCTTCCGTTTCATAACTGTCCTCAATGGGACTTTCTTGTCCCTCTAGCGTGTACATCGTTGCGGTGTTTTCGCTATAATATGAACCGTTATCATCCGTTTTATAACTGTCCCCAATAGCCCCTTCTTGTCTCTCTTGTGTATCCATTGTCTTGGTGTAGTCACTATAATAGGAACCGTAACCATCCGTTTTATAACTGTCCCCAGTAGCCCTTTCTTGTCTCTCTTGTGTATCCATTGTCCTGGTGTAGTTACTATAATAGGAACCGTAATCATCCGTTTTATAACTGTCCCCAGTAGCCCTTTCTTGTCTCTCTTGTGTATCCATTGTCCTGGTGTAGTCGCTATAATATGAACCGTAATCATCCGTTTTATTACTGTCCCCAGTAGCCCTTTCTTGTCTCTCTTGTGTATCCATTGTCCTGGTGTAGTCGCTATAATATAAACCGTAATCATCTGTTTTATAACTTCTCGCACGACGCTGGCTCTCCTCTGTCCCCGTATAAAGGTTCTCATATGAATCGCCCTCTTCAATATTATTGTCAGAGCGATGTTGACCTTCTTGACAACCTTGTTCAGTTTCATTATCCAAAAAAGTGTTGCCATAATATGAATAATTATCGCTAGTTTGATGAAATTCCCTTGCGACGCCATCATGTTGACCTTGTCTTGTCTCACAATCACCCCCATAGTAAGATAGGTAATCGCCTGTATGGTCATTTTCGCTACTTTCTTCTTTTCTACTACGGTTTACGGTAGCTTTAGTATAGTCGCTGTAGTATGAACCATAATCGCTATTCCCATAATCGCCACTGTAACTCTGTTTGAGAGTAGAATAACTACCATGTCGACTTCGTGCGTATAAATCCGTCCGCGCGTTGTACGAATCATCGAATCGTTCGTCTTGTCTACCATGTGATGTCCTGCGGTGAGTTACGTTGCCGTTACTTTTTGCCCCATTCAACTCTAAGCTGCAACACGAGTCTCCAGGTTCAACTCGTTTCGTCGCCTCTCTGGAGATAACGGTAATTTTTTCAGAAGCCCTTTTTTGCGGACTGTCGTCTGCTTTACCCGACGTATCCGTTTTTGATTTCTGCCTTGGCTCTCCATTGCCTTTACGAAACGATTTAAGAAGTGATAGTGGCCAGAGTAAAAATTTCATCTTTTATTTCCAAAGATTTTCTTGAGTTGATTTCTCACCACATTATTAGGGCATCATATATTGATATTTGACAACAGTAGTTAGTTACTTTCCAATGTGTATGTTTAATTTCTTTTGAGAATCTTTGAAAGTCCGCAACGTAAAGTTTATTCAGAATATATTTCTTCAGATTCCCATCACTCTTTTGTTTGTTCGAATCCTCGTCAATAGTCTAGAACGATTCGGCCTGCAAAAAAGTGAAAAATATGAGCAATTTTGGGGTGTCATTTTTTCAAACGACGTCTATTTTTAGACCTCATCGTGTCAAGTCTAGAACAATCATCTGATTTATTTCCATCCATGTTTAAATGATTATATACCTTAAATATGGACATGCTGATGTTGCTATCGCTTAGTTAATACTTTAGATTGTGGATACGTTGTAATTGTTAAAAAAAAAACTGTTACTAACGCTCCTCCGTGTATAAATATGTTTGACATAATCTATATGAATAGTACTATAGCTTACCTTCATCGTATCACAACCTCACTGTCGACAAAGAGATACTAGTAGATAAATTAGTGCGGACATAAGTAAATGACGACCTCTGGCGTTTTCACGGTTTGTATGACGTAATTTTACTGCGAGCATCTTAGCGGGGAAGTGGAAAACGGCAGTCAACTCTGATTCGCTGTCATTTTCTCGCGCTTTTAGTTTTGCCGGCTTTGATACATTTGTTCCTTCTTCGTTTGTCAGCCATTCAGCCAGTCAGTCAGCAAGCATGCCAGTTATCCTGTTAATCAACTTCTAGGAAACTATCCGCAAATGTCAAGGTTTTGTAAGAAATTTTCAACGTTGGAATTGCGCCGATAGCTAAAGAACTGGCAAGATTTCGTCGTGATGGTCCGGATCACTTGAGCAATACAGAATTTTTTTTAGGATTCTTTATCATCGGAAGAGGCAAAGTATGATTTTTTTGAATTATTGTTATATCGTACAGTGTTGTCTCCCTTTGCTGACATTTATTTAATATAAACGAGTCATTATAAGTTCTTGGTTCTTGGTAATCAACCGAAGAAAAACCAAATAATTATTCCGTTTGTCTTTCAAGTCATTCATCGGACAAGTGTGACTTACATAATGACTTGATTTCTGTTTATCTTTCCCCCGTCAGCGCATATCGGCATCTCAGTCACTTGTTACCGTTGAGATATGCCGCCTTTTTACTACTCGCAATCATTGTTTCCGTCACGCGAGTCCTATCCTATGGAACAATCTTTCTCTTTAAATTAGACCCATATGTACCTTCCCTCTTTTCAAGAATGTAACTTCTCACTAAATCGTTATAGCTGACAGACGTTGTTTATATTCTTTCTGGTTTTGTACTAAACTTCCTGTATCGTACTTCATCTTTATCTTCACTGTGAACAGCGCTTAGAGTAGACAGTGGCATAAAAATAACCTTATCATTATCATCATTATTGTCATCGTCCTTATCATTATCTTTATTATTATCATCGTCATCGTCACCTTCATCGTCACCGTTATACTCATTATCATACCGTTATAATTATCATTAACAGTATCACTACCGTTATCATCACATCACCACACTCATCACCTTCTACATCGCCTACATCACCACCACCACCATCACAACCGTCACCGCCGCCCCCATCATCATCATTATCATCATCACCATCATCACCATCATCATCATCATCATCATCATCATCACATCACCATCATCATCACCATTATATGACATTGACTTCCTTTTCGATAGTTTTTTACTTTTCACAGTATTATTCAACATTGTTATCAATTTCGTGCTCATTGTAAATGTACATTATTGTATCTAACATTGATCTGTATTACCTGTATACTGTTATGTGTTACTTTTATATAATATAAGTACATTATAGTCTTAGACCATAGCGCTATTGTTTTATGTAAAGTGGGTTTGACTACACCTTAATCAAATAAATTTCATTCATCAACATCGTTATCAGAATTATCACCATCATCATCGTCATCATCGTTATCATCATCATCATCGTCATCGTCATCGTCATTGTCATCGTCATTATCATAACATCATTATCAGCTTTGTTAACGTCTTTCCTGGAAGAAGAGATTTTCCCCAGCGAATCTGCTGTCATAAAAAGCATGGCAGTGCCGTTGGTGAACGTTTCGAAACGCTGAATCTTTAGGGAAGAAACGCCTGTTTCGTTTTTCTGGGAGTGGTTAACCTAATTTGCGTGAAGAAAGCGCTTTTATTGATCAGTCAGTATCATGTGATGTCTTCGGGGAGTGGTTTTATATATCTTCCAACATGGCTGATCTTTGTAAACAACTAGGTTCCGTATCTTGGGTAGCGTGTTAAGTCGACGTGTCTGTGACCTAATTGGATTACCAACGAACACTAAAATGACAGAAAACATTGCTCCGCCACCAAGAAAGGTAACGAGTTTAGTGCTATACAGTGGCTTTCAATAACCCAAAACTAAGGTATATATTTTTTCACCTCCAAATCTACTTGAAGTTCAAGTTGAACTTTACGGTTCACGTCGTTGTTTAGAGCTAGTCTAGTACTAGTGGTACTAGTAGAACTCATTGTGGTAGCCGTGTGAGTGATTTCTGATATAAGCAAATTAAGTGGTAACACCTTTATGGCTCACTGCGGAGATATAGATCACAAGCTTTCGAATGTTAGAAAGGTTATTCTCCTGATGAAGAATGTTCTAATATTCGAAAGCTTGTGATCTATATCTCCGCAGTGAGCCATAAAGGTATCACCACTTAATTTGCTTATAGTAGTACTAGTAGTCAGTTAATCAGTAGGGTTTCTGTTACTTTGCCGTACTAAGTACGTAGGTTTTGATAACTTCCAAGTGGTTGACTGTTTATTTTAGGTAATGAATAAGCCGATTATGTAGCCATGAGGATAATACGTAGTTCCTACCTGGGAAAGTCTTTGGTCCCTTGTTTTTAATAGACGATGAAATGATTTAATTAATAGTTTAAAATTGTATCAACGATGATGTTCGACATTAGCTGCGTCATTTTAAGGCAAATTGACAATTCTTGCAGAGTACAGGAAGTGCGAACGGGATGCGCTAAGCAGATGTATCATTTTAACGCTCTGTCCATGGTCATCAACTGTTGAATGCCAAGGGCAATAACCATGATATCATTCTGGGCATCCAAAATGAAAATTAATGATGAAATTTGTGTATGCACTTTTACGTTTGACTCTGAAACTTTTTAAGAAAAAACTAATATACACGCAATGTTTATAAATTCAAACGCTTGAGTACCAGTTCAGGCTTCTAAACAATTTATAAAGGTTTGAACTATACAGTGGGAAGGTTTCTGAAGAGCAAGGTTTCACGATCCATCGCGATGATGATCAATCACTCAACTCACTTTTTCAATTAAAATGTCATTTCAATACTATTTTCTGCCTATATCATCTTCAATGCGACAAATTACGTGACATGTTGACGTTTGATGACTATAATATTTATTTATGAATTATTTGGATGCTATGACAGGAAGTTAGCTAGTAATAAGTTCACTTGTCAGTAGATTGAAACCAAAAATCAAATAATTTTATTGGAAATGTGATTCAATTTAAATAATTATCGCATTAAATTTTATCATTTAATTGAATCATTAATACTAGGCAACAAGGAATAGTCCATACAACGAGAAATGGCCTGGGCAAAGAGGAATGGCCTACACAACGAAGAATGGCCTATACAACAAGGTATGACCTAGGTAACGAGGAATGGCCTACACAACGAGGTATGGCCTAGGCAACGAGGAATGGCCTATACAACGAGGTATGGCCTAGGCAACGAGGAATGGCCCACATAACGAGGAATGGCCCACGCAATGAGAAATGGCCTACACAACGATTACCTTACTAATTGACATATTTCTAACTAACTACTAAAATAATTTAATTACTGTGACCTATATCGGTAATTTTTCCCAGATTAAAGTGAGCGTTGCACTGAAAAATATTCACGCCGAACAGATTACGAAGCTTCAAAACAAACATCAACAGGAATGTGACCTGCTCGACGATCTTCGGTAATTGAACTAAGTTTTCGGTTTCGTTTTCTTATATATATCATGCCTAATTATAGATTACTGATAGATAGCTGTAATTGTACATGTATACTTAATTGTTGTACATACGAGTTTTCTCAAGTCATCTTAGAGTATATGCTTCCCAATAGGGACGGAGAGGTACGTATATTTTGCATTTTTGTTTGCCTTGTGAGTTAAATAAATTCGAAGTATGCTTTTCTAGTACTGTTTTCTGTACTACTTTAGGTATATCTTTGGGACATATTAAAAGACGCCTATTAGGCTATCCTTGTTAGCTTGGCATATAACTGGAGATAACATACTATAAATGTCTCAGTTGCATATATGATTTTATTCGGAAGATTTTCTCATGCTTTTCACGTAAAAGTGATTCTAGTTGGGAATTGACTATATAATATCTAACGATACATGGCTTCTGGGGTGCTGCGGAATCAGAGTGTGACTCGAGGGAGCAAGGCAGGTAGCGTAGTGGCTAGTTAGTCGAAATGAATATGCGGAAGACCCCGGATCGATCTCCAGTTTGACCAATATTCAACCTGTGGTGGTGACTGTTAGGTCAAAAATTGCCTCAATATCTTTCTTTGCCTATGGGAAACTGGGTAGCCATTTTCAAGTGTGCTTCTTCACGCTGACCTTTCTCTAGCGCATGATTCCACTTTATTCTGTTTCATTCCTGCAGCGTTTTGTAAATAATCAACTATCTCAGATTCAACGTAGCGTGCATCATATGTAGACTGTCTGACGTTTGGAACCAGTGGCGTGAACGGCCAAAGGTCAACAGTCCACCCAGAAACAGTGGTTTTCTTATTATACTGTGTTTTCCCCACCACGACAGACGAGGCTAATCTATTAGTTGTGTTAACTGCATAGGTTGGCTGTATAAAGAATCGCAGAGAGCTTATACAATGATTACTCTGGTAATCAGCCTGTTACCCCGGTAATTAGCCTATTACCGCAGTAATCAGCCTATTACCCCGGTAATCAGCCTATTACCCCGGTAGTCAGTCTATTACCCCGGTAATCAGCCTATTACCCCGGTAGTCAGTCTATTACCCCGGTAGTCAGTCTATTACCCCGGTAATCAGCCTATTACTCCGGTAATCAGCCTATTACCCCCGTAATCAGCCCGTTACCCCGGTAATCAGCCTGTTACCCCGGTAATCAGCATATTACCCCGGTAATCGGCCTATTACTCCGGTAATCAGCCTATTACCCCGGTAATCAGCCCATTACCCCAGTAATCAGCCTATTACTCCGGTAATCAGCCAATTACCCCGGTAATCAGCCCATTACCCCGGTAATCAGCCTATTACCTCGGTAATCAGCCTTTTACCCCGGTAATCAGCCTATTACCCCGGTAATCAGCCTATTACCCCGGTAATCAGTCTATTACCCCGGTAATCAGCCTATTACCCCGGTAATCAGCCTATTACCCCGGTAATCAGCATATTACCCCGGGAATCAGTCTATTACCCCGGGAATCAACCTATTACCCCGGGAATCAGCCTATTACCCCGGGAATTAGCCTATTACCCCGGTAATCAGCCTATTACCCCGGTAATCAGCCTATTATCCCGGTAATCAGCCTATTACCCCGGGCATCAGCCTATTACCCCGGTAAGCAGCCTATTACCCCGGTAATCACCCTATCA
>WURV02115432.1:0-19578 GCA_011762755.2 Epimenia babai | reverse complement strand
ACGATTGGTAAAGACGATTGGTAAAGACGATTGGTAAAGACGATTGGTAAAGACGATTGGTAAAGACGATTGGTAAACACGATTGGTAAAGACGATTGGTAAAGACGATTGGTAAAAAAATATGTAAATGGTTCGCCTGAATCGAATAAAGTTGAATGGATGCAAACGGGAGCAACGATAAGCGTGGAGTACACTTGACAGCGGACAGAGTCTATGATGGACAATAGAAGCCAATTGCCCCTTTACTGTCGCGTTAGATAACTGAACAAAATATGCGGTAATAAATCAAAGAAAACTTCGTGCGAAAATTCGAGTTGCTCTCGCTGCGTGACTCACACGTTGAGCATGATCTTGCAGAGAAGCATGTATTTGAGTGAAGTCACGGCCGCCTGGGCGTTGTCGATCGAGTCGTAGTTCTCGAAAGCTTCGTAGAAGTACGAGTAAGCCGTCTTAAAGTCTTTCTCCTCCGCCGCGTGTAGAATACCTGCGTACATCGGGTCATCGTACGAGCGATTTATGGAGGCGCAAGATTGAACGCTGGTCGCTACGTAATCAAGTCGGGCATAATCGATGGCCATGGTACGCGCGAGAACAGTTGCTGCATAAACGCGGGCCGAGTCACGTAGGAATGTGTCAAATGACCCACAAGTTTCTAAAAGCCGGCCAAGAATTATTCAGTGTTCATTTCACACAAAAACACTGAATAATTCCTGAATATCAAAATAAAAAGGCATTTCCGGAGTCGAGATATAAACACTAACAAAGTTACCCATATAAACGCGAGTCGCTCCAGGCTGGAGTTAATCGATAAAGGGGCCTACCTGATTGGAGGTCAAGGGCGGCCTGGAGTTTGGGAGGGCAGTAGATCCCGTTCGCCGTAGTGCGGCCGGACGTGAGGGCGGCTCTGTGGGTGAAACAGTTGGAGTGTCATCACATTTAACTATCGTCACGCAATCGTCACACTCCGTAACATCTTAAACGACAGATCACGGATGTAGTTACGTCTGATGAACAATGTCAGCTGAGCTGAATAATAGAAACGAAGGAATGGCCAGCTGCCACGGAACGGCAGCAAGTAAATAAGCCCGAGGTGGTTCAAACGAGGTACCATCTAATATGAAAATAATAGATGCAAAACTTTCTGTAACTAATTAAATGCAAGCGCTTCACTATCCAAGATAATCAACAATAAATACATCATGTTGTGTACAACCGAAAGAGAATACATAGCATTTACACCTCATGAAAGTTGATATAAATCTTATATAAAATGGGCACTTCTTATTAATTTGGAATGTTTTGTTGGTAAAATATCGCATCCTGTTATGTCAACATTAATCTTGTCTCTTTATGCAAAACGCGCCTCGAGTAAAGTAAAACTCGTTAACCCTTGACGCTCTAGGCCGTTCTTGGAGCGTAGTTATCCAAGTGGTTTATCCTTTAATGTTTCTGCGTTGCACATGCTCCCCAGATGGTCTCCACAACACTCGGCATTTCACCCTCTCATCATCCCATCCTTAATAATCATCATCTATCAGAGACTTGGCGGAGTGTGCGAGGTATGGAGGCTGCCCGCATGCATTAGAGCACATGAAAGTAGGTCAACTGTTGGTCCAGACGCTCCGCTTTCACTAATGATTTCAACACCTTTTTAACAGAAATCCATTAATCGTATTAACCACAAGCTAGCAGCGTAAAACAACACTGACCAAGACAACGGCTTCATACATGCCCCTTGTTACATACAGATGTACAGTCAAACCTGCCTGAACGACCACCTGTATTAAGCGGGCACCTGTCATAACGGTCACTTCAAATTCCTCCCGACGTGTACACTAGTCAAAATGTCAAACCTGGATTAAACGGCCACCCGTATTAAGGGCCACTTTTTCGTGATTCCCGTGAGTGGCTGCTTAATAGAGGTTTGACTGTATATACAAACAAAGGGTACATTACCTAGCTTTGGGGAGGTTCGTCAGAGCGTGGTACACCTTACTCTCCAACAACTGCACCTCGACCAACAATGCTTTGTCATCCAAACGTTTCAGTTCCTTTAGTAAAACCGCGGCTGCCATGGCAACAAGTTAAAAAGTCAACAGCACGCCATCAAAATGGATGTGAGGCGACTGTAAGCTTGAGGGCGCCTCTTTAAAAACAAAAATCTGACATAAACCGGGAATGAATAAGCTTATAGTGCATTTACATTATGCGATTTTTCGGCTCCCGCTCCCACCCCTGCTCCCGCCGCCGTCTTTCATGAAAAACGGATCCATTTTGAAATTCAGGCGAGTTCTAAATTTCTTGGGAGTGGGAGTGGGAGCGTCAGCCAATGAACGAACAGTGTCGTTCACGTGATCAGTGTCGTTCACGTGATATTTGCCCTAGCGACACATTTTTTTCACAAGATGGCGCCCCGTTCAGATTTAAAGTTGATGAGCAAATGTACGAAATGCGCTCGGTTCCTGACCGTGAAGCATATTCATGAATGGGTTATACGCCCCTAGTTCTTTTTACACTTTTTTTAAGAATCTCCCATCCACACTGCCCGGGTTTTTCTCGTGGGCAGGCTTATTATTATTGGGCAACGATTATTGTTGCCACACTCGCGGCGGCAACTACCAAATGTCATCGTCTATAAGAAAGTAATCCGCCATTTTGTAAAAGTGGTATCATGTGACTTTCGGACTGTTGAGCAATTAGAAACATCAGACGGATAGTGTAAATGACCTTCCGATTTATCGGAGGCGGGAGCGGGAGCCGAAAAAATCGGATAATGTAAATCCACTATAAGAGTCATCATCATGTGGAGGACATAACTATGTAGGTAGTAAAAATGGTTGATTCACTATATAAATGGGCATGTTCTCATATAGAGAATACAGATTTGATTCATTAAAGGGACGTAATTGGTATACTCTAAACATGGCATTCAGGGACTATCATAAAAAACTGCCTTCAACGTATAATTTTAAGTGGATGAAATATGCAAATGCGTTTACCAACCTTCACAACTCGACACCCTGGACAAGCCTTGGCCTCTGTCGACATCCCAACATCTTTTGGTCACAATGTTGAAATGGTCACACACAGACATGTATGTGCGGTACGCGGCAGCCAACACAACCTGCAAAATACCTCCGCAAATTTATAACGATACTCAAACGACATAAAAAGGGAAATTTGACAAATTCTATAGACACACACACACATGTATATATTACCAACCACATAGTATGTGATGTTATATGTCACTGCAGACGTGTGGTACCGATAAATTTTATACGGCTTATCGCGTCCTTCGCTACATTAATTTACACTTACTGTACGCGGCGTAGAAGTAAAAAAATGAAAATAAGGCATTTATATCCCACACTTTAAAGCCGCTTGCGCAGCTTGGTAAATGACGGTTAGCGAGGACTCACAGTGGAGCTGGCAGCTCTATAACAGGCGCCGGTAAGCCACTCGCGAATTTACATTCCCAGTGCATACTTATTGATGTGCGTTGCCACAAAGAAATTTCACCGGTACTTATTTATGGCTAAGTCAACCAGAGCAATCAGGATAACGTACCGTGCCCAAGGATACAATGGAAAAACACAATTCTATTGCCCGTATTGGAGCCGTCCAACTTCTGGTACGTAGGCTGGCGCTCTACCACTGAGCTATCCAATTCCGGTGTCATTGATGACAGCTGCCATCTTTGATTACAACACTTATGATAATAAACAAATAATTGTGACTATTATTATAACTATGGTGGGAGTGGGAGTGTACTGACCTCTGGGTAGAGATTGAATCGTTTAAGGGTATTGATCACGTGAGGGTACTCCGTTCGGTTGTCGTTCATAATCTCATGAAGACCACTGTAAAAAGTCGGTGCTTCCACGATTGTTTTATAGTAGGAATAGTAAAGTCCCTGCAAATGCACAGTTGACACATGATTCGTTTAAATTATGTACCAGTCGATCATCTGTTATATACTGCAAGAAACACTTGACTGAGGTAAGGAATAACGACGCAAGCTTTCGTGTACAGGTACGGATATTTTAACAGGTGTCGCGTGATCAAACGCCGTAAAAGAAAAAGCCCCAGCTTTATAAATAACTTTTAATTTGCGAGGAGTAAATTTAAGTCATTTTTACAATATTTTTGTATCTAGCCTGAAAAAAATTCTAGTGTATGCAGTTTAGAACTAGCAACCTCTCGTGCTCAACCACCGTTTTACCTGCCTGATACTCGTTTAAAACACCTAATGAACTACTCGTGTATATGAAACCTACTGTTAATTCATACCCTAGCTAGGCAATAATTGTAAATGATAAGAACAACATACAGCAATTACATTAGTAACATATTCAATTCAGTTTATATTGACATCAAGTATCCTGGAAAGCAACAATAAGAAGCACCTTTTAACAAAATATACTTCATTTCAATTTAATTCACCGTGTTACTTTTACTTTTGTATTTGCAACATGGCAACCACGACAATCCAACTATTCAGATCTAACATTCCCTCGGTTTTAACGTGACATAATAAAATAATCACGTACAAGAAATATACTGGAAAAATTATATTTAGAAACACATTTCTTGGTATATTACTCGTACATTTCTGTACAAGATACTTTTTCAATAAAAGATACCTTGTAAATTATTCTAAAATTTCTTTTATGGCAAATTCTGAGATTAAATTTACAATTAATTCATAGTAATGAAATGAACATCTTACAACTATGCAAGTGATTGAATTCATTAATAAGAGAAGTATTTTAGCTATTTTAACAACCATTTCGGTCCTAAACGACAATTCACGCTCCAGTGTTGAAAGATGCGAGAAATGTCGTTCATTCTCAAACATGTTCGATACGTGTTTCCTGAAAGAAAAATAGAATATAATAAATTACCCTGTGGTCTCGACTCCACTCATTTACATTGATTAAGATAATGCAATCTATCAATAATCCTATCAATTTCGTGCCATGACTAATATTATATAATAGTTAATACCAAACAAATAAAACTTGACATAAGTTCTCCCGATCACAATAGATTTGTCACCAAAAATTAGTTGACTCTTACTGTATTGCCTAATAATTATATTCATCTGTACATGCGGGTATTTAACCCATGGAATACCATGATTCTTGGTAGATGTTCTATGATGGATGCGCTACAATTACTCAGCTCATATTCATGTCTATAGATAGATAATATCGAATCAAATAGGGAAAGTCTATACACTCACCGATGCAGGTAGCCCGAAGCTAGGGCTGCAAAAACAAACCATCAAATCATGCTGTAATAATAGCATTGTATTACATAGACATATACAGGTATATAATTTTGTGTTAAAAAATGTTAAAGTCCTATTATAAGACAAATATGCGCAAAATTGTGAACTGGCTACATATATATGAGACTTTTTTGGACTTATGCTTTTGAATGCAGCTACTGTTATATATTGGATAAAATAGCCTATCTTTCTCCAATAACTAATGTTGAATTCAATTTACTGCATTCATTTCACAGTGTAATATGTGTCATATATATCTAGTAAAATAGGATGAAAAACTACAGAATCGACCCGCAGTAATGAAACATGATATGACGTTCTTGAGATTATTTTCAGCTGAGTCAAGTGTTGAATATGTTTTCATCTATGGGGTTATAAACAGACGATAAAATCGAGAATATGAGTATATCACACTTATTAAATTAAACTTTCACGTACACGTAGTAATAATTTATAATACAAATAGAATCAATGACTTACCCATAAGTAGAATTACTGCAAAATACAGCATTCGACGTCCTGTGAAAGTTTTCGAAGTCTTGTTATGTTCAGACTTGGTAGATTTTGCAGCAGAGTAGTCTTGCTGTATTTTTTTCTTTTTGTTGGCCATATTAAACTTGTAGCCATGAAAGAAATTGGTTGTCGCCTAGGATGACAACATCTGTTGCCAATGCTCACTTCAGTCTACACTGCACACGACATTGGACATGGTAAAATAAAACCATAAGGGGGAACCCCGGGAATACCGGAAAAAGTTCCCCAGCTGTCGAGTTGTCAGGGTCACCCTGGAAGTAAACCACACGTGGACTACAGTCGTACCTTGTTCGGTCTCATTTATATTAATTTAAACAGCACTGTACCGGGAAACTATTACCAGAAATCAATATATTATTTCGTATTTTATTTTACTTAAGTGATTTTATTAGTTTCAGAAAATTGTGGCATATAGCATATTTTGTAACATGGTATCGCATGAGGGTTAGAGATTTTGAGAGTAACGCATACATTTTATATTTTTGAGGTAATTTGCTAGTATATGATTGATTTGTCATTTATTTCTGTAGTGGAAATACGTTAAAGAGGGTTAATTGGGGTAGCCATTGTTGTTCTCTGAGTAAATGGAAATTATGGGGTTACGCAGTATTCAGCAAGTTCTGCATATTTATAGGTTATAAATCCCCATATGACGTACTATTTTTAACCTAAATGAAAAATGTGCGAGTTTTATGAGTGGTTTTACTGTAATTTATCCGCAAGATGTCGCAGTAAAACACAATAGCCTCCCGTCAGACTCGTCGATGATGAACGGGCAGGATAGCTAATACTATAATAGAAAAAGTCTGTTGCCATCTGACATCGCAAGTCTTACAGGTTGCATGACCAATGAAGATCGATATTCATAACCACATATTACCCGAAAAACTGCCAGATTTGAAAAAGGTAAATTAGCCAGTGCTCCTGTAGTAATTCTGGCTTATGAACGAATGAATGATGTGATGCCATTGTGAGTGTATGGATTGTAGATTGTGGACCTCTGTATGCTGACCACTTGTTTGAGCTTCTGTTGACGCTGTGTCTACTGCTCCGATGCATATATATATTTACAGAGGGGGGGGGGGGATTATTGGCTGCAGCTTTGCCACACCCCCCATATATATATAGACCAGGAATCGATCCAGGGGTGTCTGTAATGAAATATTACTGTTTAATCACTATATCAACTTCCCTCAAACAGGGGCTATCCCAACTCTAATGGGTTGGTTATTGTACAAATTGTATCTTTGCTTGGGAGCCTGCACTTGAACTAGGGTTTTCTGTGACCAATTCAAGTCCAACTATAAAGTAAAAATCTAAAGTAAAGTCCAACATTTATAGACCTCGAGTAAGCTGGCTCTCGGATGCGGTTTACTATGAATTCTTATGGCAGCTATGTCTAGAGACAGGTCTATTTCAACAATCAGGTACAAATGACTTACTGAGAATTATTACAGATACAGGCAGCAATTTCAAACCTGCAGCCTTTTGGTCTCATGCCATTATCTGCTTCTCTAGCAACTAGACTGCTCGTCTGATCATGAAACCTAGAGAGCCACAGCGATGGCATCTATATTCCACTAGGCTACATTATTGTGGTAAATAGCGCTATGCTCGGAGGTATGGATTTGAGGTCATTTTGTCTAGCACTTCTTTGGCTTCTAGTTCATAACAATATGCTAACTTGTACTTTTATACTGCTGTTAATTTTATATAGATTATTAAGGCATACTAATGGATATAATGGTTAATAAAATCACAAGAATGCCATGAAGGATTACTAAAATTAACTGTTGGTGTCTGTCGTATCAAACAGCCAAAATATATTTTTGCGACATAAATTTGATGTGATTTGAGCATTGAAATGAAATGAAATGTACATATTAGCCAAGCTGTCAAAGACAAACATTTTACATGAGTAATACATCTAAATAACCCATGCCTGTCCCCGTAATATGATCGTAATGTGATCGCTAAATTATTTATATACATGTATTATCTACAATTATACACACCGACAGTATTTATATATACTATATAATACAATATTAAGCAATTACTGTGAGAAATAATACAAAAATATTGACAAATGAAAGTAGTTGGCAAATGAAAGGGATTAAAATAATAAACAGGTGCAATTAAAGTTACAATCTATGAGATGACGGACAAAATTTTATTGCTAGAGTTTGTTCATGCTTAGCCTGTTCAGAATCATATAGATTATCAATGAAAATGTTATTGTTAGAGATATGGATACGGAGGCTGGATTCAGCTGCAGCACCGCGATGATGGAAAAAGTGACATGCGTAGAGATGGCGCGCTGTTTCGAACTGTTGATAGAAACTGTTGGTGCAGCGATACGCGAATAAAAGATATGGACTCTTCAGGTGACTACATAAAGGGTTTGGTTAAATTCTAAATGAACTTTCTCTATACTTCTTGTCTGATGGATGTACATTTAAAGCAAAAATTAATGTCTGTTTGTTTTTAATGAATTTTTCTGTATTCCAGTACTACGGTGAAATTGATAATAATAATAATAATGATAATGATAATAATACACAAATTTATAGAGTGCAATAGGGTAATTAACATACCATTGGTTTACACAAAATTACGTAATATAGACACATAATAAAACAAACATACTAATCATATTTACCAAAATCTACAACAAATAAATGAGATTTTAGAAGACTTTTGTAGGTGGTAAGGTTGGTAGTGGTCATAATGCTTGTAGGTAGGGAATTGAAGAGAAGTGGAGCCGCAGACGGGAATGTTCTATCACCGAGAATAATGTGTTTTTTGGCGTGTTACTAGTACACTTTCTGAATGTGGGTGTGTCTGATAGTTTTATTGACATGGATGATATTTTTAAAATATAGTCCAAGTGAAAATTTCCATCTCTATGGTACTAAATGTACATAGTAACTATGTATATATAGGGGATATTTAATATTGTAGGAATTGACGTTCAAGCCCTCTCTACAGTACCTGTCATGTTTAGCTATTGGGTGAGTAAATTCTAAAGCCGTCTGATGATTATAAAGAATAAAATGTCCAGAAATTAGAAATGATGTTTGCTTGCCGTCAATATTTCACTCACATCTATGGAAGATATGTCATCTTCCATCTTGAATATATGATGATATAGTAAAGATATATCTATACAACATCCCAGCATTACTTATCTATTTGCTGTATCTTTAATTGTAGGGTTGAACCAAAAGTAAAATGGTCCAGAGCCTACATTCTATAGAAACACGGTACATGTGATTGACCCTATTTGAATTTTTGGCATTCTGGGTAATAAACTCTGTTGGTACTTGGTACGGATTATAAGGAAAGAGCAAAATTTTACTGCTATATATGCCAGTCATATTAAATTATAGATTGTCCTATAACCTAATTAAATTGACAATAAGCCACTTCTGTACAATACATTCTATACATTCATAAACGAAGACTTAAAGCAAATAGATGATAGGTATCCAGTATTGATACTTCAGACACAAATCTTGCTCATTCCATATTTATATTAGCATTACAAAGAAAAACATGGCGCAGAATAGAAAATACCTCTACCTGTTAAGTGACGTTAGTTGATGGCGTCATTTCACAGATTCATGAGGACTTTAGTTGTCACTTTATTCTAAAAAGGTGTTGTTAAATACTGAAATAGCTGGTTATTTTCTGTGGATTTCTCTTCTAGTCTGTTTAATGAAGATTATACCAGACTAGCTTGGCTAATGTAAAAACTCTAATAATAAAACATGGTGTGTTGAGCATGAAATGGAATGAGCATGAAATGAATTATATTTGATTAAGTGCACTTAGCTGTCAAACACAATTTGCATAAATAAACACTGTTAATAACCTATGCCTGTAATGTTATAGTTAGTCTACTTATCTGCCTACCTTATCATACAGTACTATACAACAATACAAATAGGTTACAATACATAGAGTGAACAATTATGTCAGGTTATTTTATGTGATTAAGATAGCGCAGAAATAATGACAAAAAATATTTAGTAGGCGGCTGTTGATAATATATTGGTTGAGTGTAAGTCTTGAACAAAAAGTGAGAACCACAAGTAGTTCATCATTAGGATATAAAGAGCATACAGAAGTAGAGACATATCTTGATAATCTCTTAAAGTCAAGGGATTTCAAATGGAGAGAGATTTTTGTTTTTTTTTGCCATAAGCAATATTGAATATATATGTTTTGTGAGGCAGGGTGTAGTAGCGTAAAAATCCCTGTCAAAGCAATTAACACGTTTCATACAAGGAACTGTAAGGCTAAGAGATGCTGAGCATGTTGAACTAGCAGAGGAGTTGATCAAGATTGTTGAAGATAAATAGGAAACAGTCATGCTGTATATGCTTTTCTATGCAAACAGAAGTATTTCAAAAATACTACGAGATGAGAGTTGAGGCCAGTGGAGCGAGCGAAGAACTGGAGTGACGCAAATACGTCGAGAGGTGTAAGAAGTTGGGTGGCACTGTTCTGTAATTTCTACAGTTCAGAGAGCCAGCTTGAATAGGTTGTGGTTGTTGAATATAACAGTGAGGTTGGGAACCTGGTTTGATGGTATGATGATTAATGGTGATTTCCAGGGTGGTGGGGTGACGGTGGGGGGAATGTGGCGCAGCAGTGAATGGTGAAGAGATAAGAGTTCAGTCATCATTGGGTTGATTTTTAATTTATTAGCAGTCATCCAATCAAAGATATCATCGAGACTTTCACGTAATTTTTGAAGTTAGTCTTCGAAAAATTTAAGATCCTTGATATTGACTGGGGATTCAAAGTTGGGTGTCATCGGCGTAAAAATATCGTCATGGCCATGTTTATTGACGTCCCCAAGGGAGTGGTGTACATGGTATACAGGATTGGGCTAAGGACTTTGCCCTGAGAGACATCGCATGGTAAGGGATGAGGTATTGATTTCTTACCAGTTGCTTTTACAATATACTCTCAGTCTGAAAGATAATCCAAGTTAGAACATTGCTGACAATACCAAAGCGAGATTTACAAGATGTTATGCTTGATAGTATCAAAAGCAGCTGAGATCAAGAAGAATGAAAATGATGGAATCTCCATTATCCAGATATTTTCTGATGCTGTATCTTATACAGAGGAGAGAAGTTTCGACGTTAAAGCTAAACTTTTGTCTGTATGCCGATTGTTGAGGTGAAAGCAGAGAGTTGGATGTGAGGTAGCAAGTTAGTTGGATGTGAGGTATTGAGTAAGTTTGGTGTGAGGGAGCGAGTGAGTTGGATGTGAGGTAGCAAGTAATTTGGATATGAGGTAGCAAGTTAGTTCGATGTGAGGTAGCGAGTAAGTTGGATGTGAGGTAGTGAATTAGTTGGATGTGAGGTAGCGAATTAGTTGGGTTTGAGGTAGCGAGTAAGTTAGATGTAAGGTAGCAAGTTAGTTGAATGTGAGGTAGTGAATTAGTTGGGTGTGAGGTAGCGAGAAAGTTGGATGTGAGGTAGCAAGTAAATTGGATGTGAGGTAGCGAGTGAGTTGGAGACAGGCTGCATGCTCAAGTAACCTTGAGAAGCAGATTAGATCGGAAAATTTGTTAGGATGTTGCGGTCAAGACTGAACTTTTTAAGTAGTTGTGTGGTGATGGCTCTCTTCATTGTGTGTGTGAATAAATAATTGCTGAAGGAGATATTGATTAATCGTTTGCAATATGGCACTTCAAGTGCACTTAATTATGTCCACTTCGTATCCAAGGTTTTCAAATTTTTGACGCAAAGTCAGCAAATTTATTGTATTCGGCATCAGGGATATTAGTGGGTAGAATGATGTGGCTGTCAAGTTTGTTAGTAAGTATATTATGGGAAGCACCCCTGTGGACTATTTCCTTGTGTGGGCGCTTGCATCTCTCGATGACCCATAGTCTATGTAGGCGGGGAATAAATCTCCCTGGCAGGTTTTACCATGCCGTTCAGGTCAAGGGGTAATGGCCAGAAGAAGGGTAGTCTTCGGTCCTAGTAAGGTGTAAAATAACCCTGATTACTGAAAGCTACGCAGACATCGCAATCAATATTGACGGATGCAGGATGGCAACTTGCAGCATTCCAATGATGATTTTCTCACTTAGAAGTCTGAAGTTGAGCGAATGATAGGTGGTGGTGAATGCCACATTTTCGATTTTGTTGTTCACTGTTTCTACCTTCCCTTAGATTAGAGCACCCAAAGAGAACGCAACGTATCTTTTGCTGAAATTTGAGGACACTATTTCACGTGGGCGACACTGCTAATGTCACGAATGAGTTCAGAAGATATAGGCTTGAAATCGTTGGTATTGACATTCTATGGAAGTGAGATTCGCCGGACAGGAATCGGTGAATTGGAGACTGCCACTATGGAAAGTATCTTATATCTTGGGCTGAGGAAGAACATCATTTACTAAGCTATGTAGCTTAATAAACAGACCAGATAGGAGCTACTGGAATGGAAGCCAGGTAATGACCATATCGTGACCTCATGTTTAAATTCAAATTTTGCGAAAGTAATAATCATTCAAGTCTATGCGCAAACCAACGATGCTGATGAAGAATCCAAAATAGGATTTCACGAAACGCTCCTAGTGGAGGTGAAGCGAGTGCCACGACATGATGTCCTTCTTCTGATGTTTGTACTTACTATGGAGAGGTAGGGAAGGACAACCTTGGAAGGGAAAGGACCTCAGGGCAACAGGGTATGGGCATCATGAACGAGAATGGTGTGAGTTAGCTGAATTTTATTCGTTGCACAACTTGGTAATTTATGGCACATTATTCAAACATCTGGACATACACAAACTTTTTATATCAAATTTCTATATTAAATATCAGAGCCGAAGTACAACCCTTGACTTCAATGATCAAAGCCCTCAGATAGGGATGGATCGGACGTATGCTCTGTAGAGATAACAATTGCTTAACAATCCCTCGGACAGCTCTAATAGGGACTATCCCAAGAAAAAAGGAAGCGAGGCAGACCATGTGAGACTTGGAGGAGGACAACAGAACGTGAAAGAAAGGAACTCAACTTCAACACCTGGCTGGATGCTGCAAAAGCAGCCTACGACGATGAGATGTGGAGGCGATGTCTAAGTGGCCTGAAGCGTCCTCCGTAGCATGAAGAGAATGAGTGAGTATTGAGGGAAGAGTAACTTTTCAGATGACTGACTCAGAAATGGAGTTGCGGTAGTAATTACATTTTGCATCTTTGACTAAATAGTTAAAATTGTCTATTGCAGTTTTATATTCTTTTTTGGTGACATCATCCGGTTTACTCCTCCACTTTCATTCTGCTATGAAACATGCAGTAACGATTTCTTGTATTAACCATGGGTCGAGGTCGCAGGGTTTTGTCTTGGTCGTCATTTCTGGGGGCGGGGGGCTGTGTTTGTTGAGAATGTTGGAGAGCGTGCGGCTGATGTCAGATAGTAGTCCCTTACCATCGGATGGTCAGCAGGGAGGTCTGAGTTAAAATTGTTGCAACGATTCTGCAAAATAGGTTATTTGAAAAGTATTTATCGTGAAACATTGACACATGCTAGATTATTTGCTGCTTTCCTTAATAGTAATAATTGACATTGGACTTTCAAGTACAGAACTACAAATTGAGAGTTTCAAAATGTTTATCATTTCACAATTTTTGGATATTTTAATGTCCATAAAATTTTGAATGTATAGTCGTAATATATATAATATTACTAAATGATAATTATTTCTGAAAATGTAGTAGTAAATCGAATTACTTCGATATTCAAATTTCATTAAATTATTTATTTGGGTGACATCTGGCCAAATTACTGATTCTCCGTGTGGGCGGTCAAGTTGTTAGATCAATGATCTTCCATGGGAAGACTTTCTGCTGAGTGCAGTTTCTGCTGTGACTGAGTTATATATGAGAGAGGCAAGATTCATGTACTTGGCATATTGAATAGACTACTATTGACAAGTGTTGTAATAATTTATGAGTGTATTATTAGTTCACTAATTAATTAGATGTTTCTGACATTAATTGTGATAGATATGATTATTAAAGTAGCATGGAATCCTGCTCAATTATTTTTTTACTACTAATACAATGAAAATATTCTATATCTTGTGAATATGCAAAATGTATGAGATGCAGCCAATTTCAACTGTTACAGTATTCATTCTATCTTGAGATGCATTACAAAAAATTCGTCTTTTCTATCTGTTGTTACTAGGATGATTTTTCAGGCTAAACCCGAAGATGGCTTAGATGTATCACGCATAATAAATGATGATCTGGCTGAAACTGTGCGCAAAAATCCACAGCGATTTGTAGCACTGGGTAACCTCCCCTTGCAGTCACCTGATCTCGCAGTGAAAGAAATGAAACGATGTCATTACGATCTAGGTTTGTGGAATACCCACTTTTGATCATAGAGTGCACTGATACAAAATTTTTAAATACTTTTTTTGGCTCTCATAAATTAAATTATGAAAATTAATTAGAAAAAATTAGATTGCACTAGAAAATTATTGATTCAAATACTTGCAAATTGTTGGTTATTGTGTTATCCATATTGTATAATAAGAAAGCTAATACAAGGTAAAGGTCACACATTGTACACATAACCCAGATAATTAAATCAACATTTTGTATACAAGCCTGTTACATTATAAAACCTCTTTGCAGTAACTCCATATTATTACAGTCTATGAGACCTACGTACTTCTATATGAAAGCTTGCATTTATAGTTATTGTCGGTAATAAATTGTCTACTTTACTTTTCATATTCAATCTAAAAAGTGCCCTTGAGAGCAAAAAATGTGTACTACAACAACAACTCTTGACTCATCATAATATGTGTACTTGTCTACTGCCATTCCCATGCATTATAGGTAGAGAATACAGGCAGGATCTGGATCACTTTCAAGGTCAAATTATGAATTCAACAAATCGGTGACAACCTGACCAGAAAATTTAATGCATGTATTTGTAGCAGAGTTGGTAGAGCACCCGACTGGTTGTCTGAAAATTGTAGGTTTGGTCCCCACTAGACAACAGAATTCTTTCTGTGCATTTATCTGATGTTATGTCTATTATGATTGCGCACAATATCGCAACTGACTTACTTATTCCAAAGTACCATATGCTTAGCAATTAGACAGTCAGAAAAACCTTGACAAAAACATCTTCAGCTGATTTAGCAGAGTCAGCAGATTCGATAGATTAATCATGGTGTGGAGTGTGGCTTCAGTGACTGAGATGCGATGTTTCTAATATCTTTATGGTAATCTCGACGTCTGTGCACTTGCACCGCTCAGGCTTCCGTGGGTTCCAGATAGGCTCGCATGTGAACGAATGGAATCTAGATGCACCGCAACTACAACCTGTATTTGCTGTAGGTAATACACAATCCAGAATAATTAAAGTTAGGTGTCTTGTCATAGTTTTATCCTATAATATATTGTCGAGTAGGCGAGAGGGGACGCGCTAATGACTGATTGAGTAGTAAGTGCCCATGGGCCATGTGTTAGCTTGAATAAGTAAGCAAAATGCGACCATCAGACCCAGTAATCATTCTTGTAAATAGACCTTATTTGGCCTGTATTTTTTTTTGTGATTAGCTACATTCAGTATGTTGAATATGACTGAGTGTTTAATGACTTTCTCTTGAGCTCTTCAAATTCATTTGGGTCCTCAGTTGAACTGGTAAGATGACTCTTTCAGAGATATTGTCATCTTGGATATATATATGTTACAGTAAACGTACAATTTCAGTAAATGTGCATATTTCCTGATTCATTCCAGGAAACCTGCATATTTCCTGGTTCAATCAGGAGATTTGCAAATTTCCTTAAATAAACCAGGAAATATGCACATTTCCTGAAAATTTAGACAAAAATTATTGCACATTTCCTGAAATGGATTTGACAACACTGTCTTTTCTGTTCATTTCTCTCCAATATTGCATTCCATATTTCTTATATGAAACGTCAACGATGAATGACATGTTATGCCATTGATAACTTTTTTAACCTCTCTTCAACCATGGATTAATAATGACTTTCCTATTTTTATATAACACTTCCATGATGCATCGATTATGCAGGCAGCGCAGGAGCATGGATGTAGCCTGTTTGTTCATCCTTGGGGCATGGACACCGGGGGACGCATGTCCAATTACTGGCTTCCATGGCTTGTAGGTAGGGCTGATATTTTTTTCATTCAATCATTTAGTATTATTAAAATGCACGATAATTATAATGTTCATTAATTAATTGATTAGATTAAGTGGCCATGAACAGGTCATGAAGTTTATACGCATGACACGATGGATTCACTTAAATCAATTAAAGTGTGTTTTAGAGACACTACAAGGCTGGAATACTATATATATATATTACTGAGAAGCGAGAAGCATACTTGCATTTGTTGCTCAGTGATAAAGCACTTGACTAGTCAGATAGAGGGCCAGGGTTTAAATCCTGCAAAACGCGGTAGTTTTGTTTGTGTAGTTGTGTAATTTTTCATGGAAGGTGATGGTTACTTCTGACTTAACATTATATCTGTATGTATGTATGTATGTAGGTAATGATAGGCCGATTCTCGTGGGAGAAGAATCGTTTTATGAGCCTGATTTGGCCCTTTACAAAACTGGCCTAGGGTGTGTTTTGTTTTTGGACGTGATTTGCAAAGGGCTTATACGCTGTCAATTGTATTGATGGGGAGTTTCTTTGAGTCTTCTTGTTCTGTTTAGGAATTTGACGATTGAGGTTATTGGTATATTTTGAAGGTCATTGTAATTTTTGACCGGAGTGGGAATGGTAGAATATCTTGCTCGTTGGTACGCAGGACATGAACCAATATGGTAGAGGGGCGTTTCTTCCTCCAACATGTATTTTGGACAAATTGGTGTGGTTGATATCTTCATAATGTTTAGGTGTCGGTTTAGATTACAATGACCTGTTAGGGTGCCTGTGACCCCTTTGATGTCATTTCCTGTTAATTTTAGTAAGGCTTTCGTTCTTTGTGGGCATGGCGAAGGCATAGCCAGATGTGCCTGGTGGCAGTCAGATCGTGTCATCCATTCTTTTTTATGTATTGTGTTTAGGTGTTTGTTGGTTTTTATAGCAACACTTAACATTAAGTGAACAGTCAACGTCAGTGTTACGGATGCAAGATTGGGGATCCTATAATGAGCCATGTTATGTGTGTGTCCAGGCATGCCAGCCGAGACTGCGACTGCGATATGTTGTTTGTTGATGGGCGGGGTGCTAGAACGCTTTCCTCACCTCAAAATCTGTTTTGCTCACGGAGGTAGGGGAATGAAATGAAATTTATTTGTTTAAAGTGTACTTATTAGCTGAGCTGCCAATCACACTTTACATGATACAACAGCCTAATGGTCTAAGACTATAATGTAATTACTTAAATTGTATAAAATGAACAACTAACAGTATACAAGTAATACAGATCAATGTTAGATACTATTATGTACATTTACAATGAGCACGAAATAGATAACTATGTTGAATAATATAGCGGAAAGTAGAAGTAGAAAAAATACTGAAAAAAAGAAATCATAAAGGAATAAATGCGAAATAGCGGTCAATACAGAAGGAAAGGTAAGAATTTCTGTTGATAACTGCTGTAGCCGCTTTGATTAGCCCCAGATTTGACTCTGAAATAGTGTTTCATAATTGACAACAAAGTATCACCTGTGGCTTCTTCAAGGAAATTTGGTCTTCCAGACTCTGCATCATTCTCCCCCAGACTTGAGTAATGAAAACATCTCTATATTTTATTAGCCTTGACTCTTAGCAGTAACTACAGCCTTCTGAGAGAGCCAATACCTAAAGGTAATAAAAAATTAAAAACTGATGATTATATCAGCTGGTCTGACTGCGTACTATGCGTGCAGCTCAGCTATTGGCTGTAGGGCATTCTAGTTCCTATACGTTCGTTATGAAATTGTCAATAATATAGAAAAAATTTCATTAGCTATATTATTTTTTTACTAGTCTGTATATGAACACAGTATCCATTTTGTTGACCAAATGAGCATTGTTTAACTAGTCTGTATACACTATTGTTTAAAAAAATTCCAAGGCGTATATATGACTGCGGAAAAGGTTGCATTATCGGCATATTGGAGGAGTGTTGTTGTTTTCCTGAGGTGAGAACTGGGTGTGATAGAACGATGGTTTATTTGTGGTGGGGGAGATGTTAAGATGGTAAATGTATTCCTTGTGGGATGTCTAATTTCCGTCTGTTTCAACTGACATGAAATATGGTATAGTTGTTACTGCGCCGACTTTTTAGATTTAGAATTTCCGTACATCTCATTGTTATATTTTGGGGATGCTGAAGTTGTACAGCCATCCTGTTGATATTTTAGTATATATGATAGGGAGCTTGACCAGTGTCGGGATGACTGACCATTCATGGACCATTAGTCAGAAAGCTAATCCAGGCCTTTCTCCTGCTTAATTGACCGTGTCCTCCGAAACTTTCGATGTATCGTCTTGATCGTTTTACGTGTTGCGGCGACTTCGTTAAATCTTTGCACATACCACCATTTTATCTCCTGTACTGATCCATCAAACACCTCCATTAAACTCGCAATAAACCGCCCCTTTTCATAGCTTAGCCTTTCCATCTTGAAGCATACTAAGAACGTAACATATTAAAACATGCGTACTTGCCTACACCATATATGCGACGTTTATAGTAATAAAAAATTATCATTACAAAAGTGGGTACATGACGATGAATCACCCTGTATATAACATTGTTATACCATACTTTAAAGACGCTGGCACATTTTGCTGAACAGCAGTTATCTAATCAGTAAGGGAGACAACTCCGACCCTGTAAAAGATACCATTACACCCCTAATATTTTTCAATCTTTTGTGCATATATAACCTGCGTTTCCATGAAGTAATTGTACAAGTATTTACTAATGGCAATGATAACCTAAACAATCGGAATAAAGTACCTTGCCCAACAAGGGACACAATTGACATTGCTCGGGTTTATTGCAATATATTCACAATAAAAATTTGTGTTGTCCCACTTAAATTTTGTTCATCACTTAGCGCATAAGTTAGAAATTTTAGTAAGGACTTGATTTAGCAAATGTTAAGTTCCGCGGTGTACTGGTCGTTATATGTATGCATATCCTGTCCTTTGGCAGGTGGTTCATTTCCAGCTACAATCGGCCGCATAAACCATGGGTTCAAGGTCAGACCGGATTTGTGCTCAACTAAGACGCAATGCGAACCCAGATCGTTTATGGGTGAGATATACACGGATTCGCTCGTCCATGACCATCACGCTCTACGACTTTTGGTGAATGTCATCAGCGAGGTAATTCTCTGGTAATTCACGATAAATAATAATAATAGAAATACCAATCCTGAACAATTGTCGATCACGTTACACTATAAACATACTGTAAACAGATTGATGCAGCACGTTACTATTGATATCACAGCCCAGGTTCTTGGCCGAAAAAATATTACCTCAATAAAAAACATTCTATATAGTAAGAAATTACATTAATAGTAAGACTTAACAAAAGGGTTAGGGGGGCAGCTGGCGTAGTGGTAGGAGCGTTTGACTTTGAATCCAGGGGTCTCTGGTTCAAATCCCGCTCTGAACAGTATATTAACTATTGCGTTTTTCGGGCTGAAAACGCCTTAAACCCCATTGCCCATGGGGGTCTGGGTAGCCCTTGCAGTGTGGTTCTGTTG
>WURV02115321.1:0-19582 GCA_011762755.2 Epimenia babai | reverse complement strand
AGGGCAAAATTAATACAATGTTCACCTTGAGATAGAAGACCTCGCGAAGATTACACAGGCAGTTATTGTCAACGCAAAAGGTGAAGACAAAGTTAGGGCAGAATTAATACAACGTTCACCTTGAGATAGAAGACCTCGCGAAGATTACACAGACAGTTATTGCCGATGTAAAAGGTGAAAACAAAGTGAGGGCAAAATTAATACAATGTTCACCTTGAGATAGAAGACCTCGCGAAGATTACACAGGCAGTTATTGCCAATGTACAACTCGATGAGTGATTCGAGTTTCTGAATCCCGGCGAGAGACGCGATCCGGTTACTCTCGAGCGAGAGGCTCGTGAGTTGGGAGAGTTTCGGCAGTCCCGGGTAGTCGAGCGAGGTGAGGCTATTTCGTGAGAGTTGGATTCGCGTCAGTTTAGTGAGGCGCGATAGTCCGGAGAGTTGGTTTATGCAGTTGTTGGAGAGGGAGAGCTCTTCTAGGTTCTCGCATGTGTCGAGGCCCTGGGGGAGGGGCGAGGCGATAAATCGGATATAGAAGCGATGAATTAACGAATTACATTGGGATGAGTCGTGTGAATGGAGAAAGGTCAACTGCTGGATTAGTTGGTTTCACTACTATGTGTTTCCCACCATAACAAATGATGCCAATCTGTTTATCGTGTTAACCACAGGCTAGTTTGAATGAGATCAATATGGGGTGGAGAATGGAGGGAGGAGTAGTTCTGGCCAATTGTGACACACATACAACAGATTAGGTCCGTGAATTTATAATTGGACAATTCTATCCTACTCGTAATTCTAATTCTATTCTAATCCTTAGCCCATTTTTACACACGCGCGCCCGTATGTGTACTGCAAATATACACCATTGTAAATAATAGATTTTGGATTTAGAATTATATTATTAGCAATCGATTTAGTTTTTTACTAACGTAAAGTGTCTTTAACACCTAAGCTAAGAAAATCACTGAATATATCTGATTTCATTACATATTCCAAATATAAAAGATAAAATCTGGCCAATTCCATATAGATGTGTATACGAGAGAAATGCACGAGAACAATTGACTTTGTCTCCTATTGATTAGAACCTCGGACCTCTCGCAGGAAAGATCGCAGCTCGATACCATTCGAGGTACCGCAGGTACGTGCGACCTACCTCGATCTTGGTGAGGTAGTTATCATTGAACGAGGCCCATCGCAGGTTAACGAGTTTCTCCATGTTTGATAGTTTCGTAAGTGCTGTCTTGTCCAAGTTCAGCGTGGTTATCTGTAAGAAATTTCGATCGCTATTCTACGTAACGGGTGAATATATACGTATGTACGCAACAGACAATGCATCGCCAAACATTCAGATACACAGCTGGCAAAAAGTTAGTGGGATGAGAGAGAGTAAGACGAGAGATAATTGGTTGATAAAAATTAGTCGATAAACCGACTACTGACAGAAAACATTCTCGGGAATGTAAGGGAGTGCTACCTAACAAGTTGTTCTAACTTTTAGGGCTTCATTTCAATAAAATCAGTCCTCTTTATAGAGTTGTTATATTGTAAATATTGTAGATGAACTTTATGCTGTGTAGTGTTGCCTGTAATCTATATTGTGTACTGAATATTTGTGTATTTTGTTGAATAAAGAGGTAAATAAAATAAAATAAAGCTTGCTATTTTGGTTTTTAATGGTTTATTTACACTGACCTAAGATCAAAAATACATTTATGGTTTATTCACTTGAAGACTACATGCTGACCTAAGATTAAAAATTACATTTTCATCGATAACTTGGAACCAATGATGCGCATTTGACAGACTGCAGATCTGCAGATCTGAACCTCTTTTATATATGTATTTATGTTCGTAGTGTCTATTTTTTGTACTAATCACTAACCGTGCTGTACCAGAGTGTATCGTGATCACTCAGTTTCTCCGGCCGGCACGTGCTGTATTTGGTGATGGTTCGGGCGAATGTTTGCAGTGTTTATTTCTTGTACTAATCACTAACCGTGCTGTACCAGAGTGTATCGTGATCGCTCAGTTTCTCCGGCCGGCACGTGCTGTATTTGGTGATGGTTTGTGCGGTAGAGAGCAGCGTAAACGCGCGGTACGAGTGTCGATCTGTGCGCCCGTGCGTGATCAGCGACTGCTGCGATATACGTGCGGTCGACGCCAGCCACAACGCTCGTGCCACGTCCTCCTTGACAGCTGTACCATCCAGTGTCTGTAGATGCCGTAACCGTCCCAGCGTCCGCATGCGTAAGCTCTCAGCCTGACATGAACAAGGGGGTGGCCATCAGCTTACTGAAATTTAATTCTGAGACCCGCTTGCGTTTAGAACGGCTCCCGGAATAACGGAAATCACTTTCTATTATCAGGTCTTTTCTAAAGTATGATTCTAACAGTTTTCGATATTTTTGAAGGGACATGAAACACCCTTGAATCCTATATATTACTGCTTGTAGCCAATATTACATTAATATGCTATAAATAGAGTTATAGTTGACACAAACACCAGGCTTCGGGAGTACATCTCAAGCCAAAGGCCACATTGGGGGGAATAACCCCAAAAATTACGGGCCATACAAACACTCCAAAGACATCTTCAGACATTGGAGTGATTTCAAGCAAGCTCCAGTATTATTTACCAAGACAATGCCCAAAACCTTTCGTTTTATACGATATGGCTAAGACAACGAACATTCGTTCCCAATGTTGATACGTTGTTGTGTAGGTGTGTGAGATACAGTACTCTCAGTAATCAAATCTATATACAGGACGTATGACTTATGGGGTGGATCTAGTTGTGGGACGTACCTTTTGCCAGTTGTTGTGACGCAAGTCGAGATGTGCCACGTTGGTGACATGTTTGCGCAGTATGGACAGCTCTTCTCGTGTGTTATGCAACTGATTCCAACTCAGGTCCAGGTACTTGACTCTTAGTAGACTCTTTGTGACCAAACAGACACATTATACAATCAGGACAAGTGATTCTTGCTCAGGTCCAGGTACTTGACTCTTAGTAGATTCTGGCCAGACACATTATACAATCGGAATTAATTGTAGCTCAGGTTTGGGTACTTGATCCTGGCCAGGCAAATGTAGGGATACAATAAGGACATCTGATTCCAACTGGGTTGTCAATGACAGATACAATTATGTGTATGTGGGTAGCAATAAGCTGGTAATGACCCATTATCATTTCATTGGCCCCTATACAACAGACACCGACACAATCAAAACAAGATAATTAAGAATGTTTCAAGTTGTCTCTAAGAATTTTCCCCCAATACTCAAAATCCACAAATGATAAAATGATATATTAGCAATACTATATGAAAAGCAATGAATCTATTGTTAGAACTACAAGAAGACTAGCAAATTCAATGCATGATGCCCAAAAAATTATATAACAGCCTCACCTTTAATCCTTCCAATGTAGTGATCTTGTTGAAGCTGACATCCAAGTACTCAAGGCACTACCAAATATGTAGAATAATTGAACAAAACTTAGTTTTATACAGCAACATTTTATTAAAAGAAACTATCAACTGTTGTTTGTTATACCTTTGTGAATTTAAATAAAAATCACAAAATGTTAATAAAAAATTGTATGCGATAATGATATTACCATGATATTAAATCACATTTAATGTACAGGTATGATTAGTGAAGTAATATTAAATGAATGAAATAACAGGCCAAACAGGCCTCAAAACACTCATTAAGATATCAAAACAACAAGCCAAACAGGCCTCAAAACACTCATTCAGATATTAAAACAATAGGCCAAACAGACCTCAAAACAACAATCACTCAGATAGCAAAACAAAACGCCAAAGTGGCTTAAAAGCATTCTGGACATGAAAGGCATTTAGAAAATGAAGGCTTGTTGAGAAAAATTATGACTAAAATACAGACATTGGCAGAAATGATCTCCCCTTGATGTGATAATGATAAACATTAACAAATCTAAAAGAGGCCCACCCAATGATAACATCTGCCAAATTGCAGAGCTCCGTGACAAACGGTTCTTGAGAAGATTTTAAATCGAAGTAAAAAAAAGAAGTAAAAAATACGAGCATCCCCAGAAATTACTTCCCCTTGGTCTGATGAATGATGTTGAAGAGATCTAAAAGTCCAAGCCAAGGAAAATATCTGCCAAATGATAAAGCTCTACAACAAATGGTTGTTGATGAGATTTTTTAAACAAAAACGTTAAAATCGGATGAAAGAGGGACGAAATCAGAAAAGTCCACCGAGCATAAGCTCAGGTGAGCATATAATAGCAACTAATATAATATATGATAGCAAAATATATAATAGCAACTAATATATATAAGAGCAACTAATATATGTAATAGCAACTAATATAATATATAATAGCAACTTACATAGCAATTAATCTATAAAAGCATCTAATATAAAACATAATAGCAACTAATATAATATATAATAGCAACTAACATAGCAATTAATCTATAAAAGCATCTAATATAAAACATAATAGCAACTAATATAATATATAATAGCAACTAATTTAATATATTAATATAGTTATTGCTAAATTACCTGAGCGTTGGAGAATTCATCGATGCGCGTAAGTTCATTAAAGCTGACAATTAAGCGTTTAAGTGAGGACATTGACTGTATGTACTTGACGCGGGTCAGGCCGTTACCCAGAAGATTTAATTCGGTGATGGATGAGAGGTTACTCACATTTAGCATCCTCATGAGTAGGTCCTCTGTCGTTGTTACCATCCTGAATGTAACACATGATGCGCCGAAGTATTGACATTATAGAGGATGTTTACATTAAGTAATAAACGTTGCAATTTGTCATCGGTTGTAAACTTCCATTTTGTTTCAGTTCGGCGTGAAGTTGCCTTGTACAAAGAAATGTTTTAATTGTACGATATCCATGTGATAACTGTGTGATAATCATGTGATAACCACATGATAATCATGTGATAAACACGTGATAATCATGTGATAACCATGTGGCAACAGCGTTCATGCTGACAAACTAGCGACACCAGCAGACTAAGCACTGAATTTATGCAGGTATAAAATATAGCCTCCAATATTTCATATGAACATTCAGAATTTACAGCCAACAGTATCTCTGGTTGGCTCCATTGATGTACTGTTTGGTGTAGTCTGTTGTCAGTCTAGTGCAAACATAATTATGTTTACATTTTTTGTCAATACCTCAACACCCGACGAAATGTAGAAAGGTTTGTATTAATCCTTACCTTGATTGGTCAATTAGGCGTAATCAAATATGGGATACAGCGAATACAACGCGGCTTAAATTAATCTAACCTGTCCAGGTATAAAGAAGGCACTGTGAAACTACCAAGTGTAGGCCAAGGCCTCATTACATAATGATCAGTAATAAATTAATAACCATGAAAAACCTTGCCCAGAGTCACTGCGCTGTATTAGACATGTATTACTGCGATAGATTATAGCCCTGATTTTTGGTCTTTAATGTCGCTCTTACCTCTAAACTGACGATATATCTGAGCAGTATGCCGATAGGGAGTTATGGTTGTACACAAATGACATATAACTGATATCTATGTATATAAAATACGATGGCGTATAACTGTGTTGGGGTACCTGGCTCGTTTTTTAAGCTGGGGCTCCATCAGTAAAACATCGTTATCCACATCTGGATCATCATTCGGGTGACCAAGAGCACACCTGCCCGCGTAGTCCGAGAGGCTCTCATTAAGATGTACGAATGGCGACAGCGGTTTTACCTGTGCGTCGTAATATCAGCAGGTATTACCAGCGTGACATAGTTCTAGTTCCAGACAGATTATAGATATAATTGGCATTAGGTGTACTCTCCATCTTCATCAGCTGATCGCGTAACTGCCAGACCAGGCTGCCAGCCACCACGGGTGCCTTTTTAACCTATTATCCACAGTCTAAACACATCCACCGTGATCGGGTTCAACCAAAACGATCAACATCAAAATTAATATGGCCACTAGCATCGTCGTTGTCATCCTTAATGAATAATGCAAACTGTAAATGAAAAATGACTAACAGAGGTCATTATGAAATACTTCGGAGTGGTACATACTAAATGGGCGTGATGTTTTCATGTGTAGTATATATACTGATGACCGTAGTTAATAATATCAAACGTACTTTAGTGACGTATTCGTACTGGACGATGTATTCTGGTAAGGCAAGATGGTGGTCAAACAGGAACCATTCGCACTGGCGAGACTGGCAGTCACAGTTATGGTCCACGTCAGACCGCTTGTAACCCACAGACTTCGCTGTTAATATATGACAGTGTGATGTTGATTCACCCCATGACACAGTAGTGAGATATATACCGAATCTGTCTGTGCTATTACAGCCTATAACCACATATTGAAAGAATTTATCAATAAAATAAATACGTAGGCTTCCATGCTACTAAGGTTACGTGTTTAACCCTTAGCACTCTGTTGTCACAGAATTGTATGGCTATAGTAATATGATGTGGTGTGTTAAGGGTTAAAGCAACCTGTTGGTCGGCATTTCTGTTACGCTCTTCAAAAAGTTATTCATCTCTCACAGCTGCTATACACCCATCTTGGTAGGTGCGTGATATACCTCCATCACAGGTGACATGCAAATGGCGAAGATATCGTATCTGCTTCGAATAACTGCCATAAAATTAAAGATTTACACTAAGAGACAGTAGGGAGGTCAAGAATCTTCGGTGGAGTAATCTTCGGGGGTGTTTAATATAGGTCAAATCTACTGAGCATGCTCGGCGTGGGATTCCCCCGTGTCATCTGAATGCCGATGATGTGATAATCCTAAAATCTCGCTGTGGCAGATTACCTAATTACACAATTTCTATTGGGTAAATTTGACCCAGAAAGTCTTCTTTCACTTTTAATTATAATACGGTGATTATTACGCGTGATAATTTCGCTACGGCAATTTTAATTACGGCTTAACAAAATAAATAAATTAGGAATAAATAAAGAATAAATTTAATTGAAATTTCATCAAATTGTATTCAACCGATCTTTTATTCCGATGCATCACTATCATAATCTAAACTAAATTCTGTATAAGTCAGTCAGTGCTTGAGAGTGAAGTGATTCCAATTTAGTGGCTTCATCTTCTACAAGAAAAATGAATTCCACATCATGTAACATAACATTCGCCTGAGTATTACCAAAGAATTCACCCCTGCCCTAGAGATTTACGACGGTCAAAGATAACTGCACCAAAGATTCTTATTCTCCCTATTACTGGTTGTGGAAGACTATAAGCCGATACTTGCTGTCAATAAACGTGGTATATTTCATGTTACATACACCGTTCTGGAGTACAAGGTGCTCTCCTCATTTTGTTCACGCTCATCATCTTTGGGTAGTTGCAGGCTGCGATCCTTTCAACGGGAATATTTACTGACATTTACACGTTACTTTATCGTAACGGATGTTTATAAGGTTGTCAAAGTGTGTTACGCAGGTTTGATTCACAATAAATGATACGTATTGAGCCACATTAGCGCGAATATTATTTCTAATTGTTACTTCGTAACTAGACTGACTGTGAACCAAATCTTTCAGAAGTGTCACTATGACCTAATAAATTTATTATATTGACCTAATTTGTTATATTAAAATTAATATAATAATAGATTTTTAAGTCAAACAGACCTGTATTTTGCTGTGTTGTATGGAATAGTGAAAAAAAACTAAAGAGTTACTTCCCTCCATGTTGCTGTTGGCTCAAAAAGTCCACACAATCTCGAAGTAGATAAATTAAAGGAAAAGTAAAGTGTGAGAGTTATATGACAAATATTTATGTACCACACATTAAAACCGCCTGTGAAGCCTGCCAAATGATGGTCTAAAACAAGTCATTGAGGTAGGTAGCTATATAAAAGGTGCCAGGTACCCCCTCACAAGTTTACTTTCCCAGTATATATTAATTCATATTGCCACAAATAAATTTGACTGGTAACATGGCAAAAATCACTCATTTATGGTTAAATTGATCCTAGCAGCTGAGATAAAGTACCTTGCCCAAGGATAAAACTGAGAAACAATTGGTATTGCCCAGAATAAGAACCATCAACCTTCTGGTTCAAATACTGATGTTCTACCAACTGAGCCATCCATAAGACGTATCTATACAAAATAACATCCGCTCAGCTCAGCGCTAATGTTGTTATTTGTTAGATTTCTACTTACGGAAGCCTCTCCTGCCATGGGGTTGTCTTCCCTACATATGTACGGGCAACAATCAGTGTTCCTGTACACAAACGCAATTGAGGAACAATAATACAATAATACAATCCCAACGTCTAAAATGCACTTAGAGAATCTTGGATAGGTAAAGTACAATGATAGACAGTAAGTATCAGCCAATAAAGGTCCTCAGATGCTGTTTACAATGTTTATGACAGCCATTCAGCGCAGTTACAATAACTTCAACACATGTATATCACCTGTGAAGGATATCAAGCGCCTACTTCCATTTTTAGAGACTGGTTTACTCCAGCAATCAAGGATGAATTATTTGTTGAGGATCATCGAAGAAAAGTCGACTGTTGGGCGCGCCTTCGAACCTACGACCTTTCGGTTATGAGTCGAGCGCGCCTGTTTCCCATCTGCTTCCCATAACAAACTTTATTTTTTTATGATTATGAAAAATGAAATCCGATATCTTATACAAGACTATAGACGGCTACATTCACAACATATGATGATGTAATTAACGTATAGCGTGTAAAACGGTGGATAAAAATTCTTAATCGCAGAAACGCCTCAATGGTAGATAATGTTTAAAAAATCACAAGCCATTTTAAATGCGTTAGCCATGGCAGAACCAACAAAATGTGTCGTATCTATGTGGGTATCAATAGGCAGGAAGTAACTTATTGTCGGCAGGATTATAGGTCCTTTACAAACTAGCCTGTGGATAACACGACAGCCCATTCTGTAACAGATGCGCTTACTTTACTTTTATGTTTTTATCAACTGAGTACTATTCATCTACTCAGTCTCTATCACAAGGCGTAGTGTTTTTCTGCGAAAGCTTGTGATCGATGAATTAGTTAGTCTATATAAAGATGTTGCCCTTTACTTCTCCAGTTTCTGTGACAAATGATTTTTACAATGAGATCACGAGAGAGCGGAGAGGTAAGCACCATAGACACCATACAGCAGGTTGCCACACCGCAAGGGCTACACGATCCCCATACACAGACAGAATTAAAGACCCAAAAATCTCCACACTAACTCCTGGTTGGACCGAGAATCCATCCATAATGGTCTGATAAAATTCTAACAATTGAACTACCATGCGCCCTACTCCCAGCCCCCAGGGGTTACTTACCAAATCTGAATGAACAAGCTTCAAGCGCCTGTTGGTTCTGAGTTTGGACAGCATGGGCAATACGAGCCTGATCGGACAGGAAAAGGCTGTTAGACAGAGGCACTGCACTGTGTGTCCCCAGTTTCTGGAACCAGAAGTCATATATCTTATCAAAAAATATCACTGGTTGAAGGTATATTATTTTATGTGTAAGCTGATTTATCGCCAAAACTGTTCAAAAAATCCACTTAACGTAGCAAATTAATTAATGTTATAATTCCACCAAAAAGCATCACATTAAGAGGGCTGCGCCATATACAAACGAAAAAATTGTTATTTTTTTATACCTAAATTGTGACTTCATCTGAGTAGTCCATTGTTTAATGCCGTAAAATCATTAACCTTTATCATGCTAAATCCAGAAATTTCCATACTAAACGCAATTCATATAAAGCAATCTAGTAAATCAAGGGTTAATAAAGACATGAAATATATTTGATTTAAAGTACACCAATACCATTGCTGTCAAACACACTTTACATCAATAAATACACTATTTAACCTTCAGCACTCTGTTGTCACAGAAATATATTGCTATAATAATGTGATATACAGTTGTCAGTGTGGTAAGAGTTAAAAGCACTGATCTTCACATCAATAAATACACTATTTAAAATCATATAGAACATAGTCTTCGAGAGTGGCTTCTCATTATGTAGGAAGGGATAATGACCATGTGTATAGATCATATCATGTAAGGTAAAGAAGGTAAAGTACAACATTTATATACCGCAAGTATCAGCCAAGAAAGACTCTCAGATGCGGTTTACAATGAAATGTTCTTTGGCAGCTATTCAGCGCATATACAATACCTTCGACACTCGCATATTACCCCACCAAGAATAATATCGAGCATTAGGTATTATTTTAGTAGAAATATGAGAGAAACTGTTCCATGTTTTTTCGAAGTATATCACAACTATAGATTGACAACGTTTACATACTTTATAACGCATGTATATGTCGAACTAGTGATGTACGAGAATCGGACACACCTCGTAACAACACGCATCCATAAAACCTTCACGTAACACTCTTTCTGGCTCCGCGCTGCCTCCCTGCAATGCCGGCTCCCACTTCCAGAAGAGGTAATCGAGGTGTTTGTGCTGACTGTCCACTCTTCCAACATAATTTGTATATGTACAAACATGCGAGAGGCTGGGAGAAGTGAGCTGTGTGGGCCATTAATATACTCCTCGATTTAATCGTTATAATAAGTGGTCAGTTACATCGGTAATTTTTGTGATGGCTATAGTTAACTCCTCACCAAACTATAGTAAAGTAAGAGTCATATATTATGGGGAGGACATCGTACGAGTAGTAATACTATGGGTAAACAGTTACACCCTTGGTTTCAAGTGCCAACAGATTATGCCTACACATATCGTAGACATAGCCTACTACATCAGGCATATGAGATGATAATGTCAAATGAGATAACAATATAGCTGAGAGGAACATGTCATAATAAACACTTCAACCAGCATACAAATAGAGCTACGGCTGTGAGGAGCCTAAATATCAACAAGGGCTATCAAGACTCGATGGGCTGACCAAAGTTTAAGAAGGAAAAGTTCTTAAATGGTGAATGCTGCACTGCGTATACGATAAGGCTCTACTGTAAGTGAACCCTGACTAATTTGATGGTCAGAACTAAAAAGGAGACAATGTTGATGAATAACAAAGGGATATATATAGAGAGAAAAGGTATAGAATAAGTAACAAATCTAGCCAAGATGTTGGGATGAAATGAAATATATTTGATTTAAAGTGCACTGATAGCACTTTAGGTCAATAAATACACTATGTAAAAACATTGATATGCCCCCAATATGGTAAGAAAATAACACATATATAAATTAGAACTGAAACACTAGTGAGCTTCATCAACTAATAACTAGAAGGCTGCACTAATAAGCCAGTTAAACAGTTATTTTATGACATATTGTGATATTTCACAATTTCCAAAATATGCGATGTATTTAATATCATTGTATACATCGGAACCAGTGTGATTTGTAGACTAACAACACGAAATCCAAAAAGGTGATGACGACGATAATTCTTGATTATGTTCTTTGAGGTATGTATATAGTAATAGTAAAAGTGGGTTTGCATAGAACTGTGAGGCATGTAAATGATCATAGAGATTTATCTGTTAAACTATCCAGTCACAACAAACATAAATATATTTAGTTGTTATGAATGCGGGGTGGGACAAGGATGAGTACTATCGCCTAACTTATTTTTTTGTACAGCAAATTCACACTGAAATTTCATGTTATGGAAGGCATATACATTATCCATATATTTATGTTCGTATATTTATAACAAAGGTTCATAAAAAACTATAGTGTAACACATACGGAGTCCTTGTCACATTGATTGGTGATTGTCTAGATTGGGTTAAATTCTTTATCATCATAAAAATCGGTTTTATTTTAGATGTGGTTGACAAGCTACTAGAGAGTATATTGTATTTGCTATAGTAGTTGATTTTGTAGACCTACTTAGTCCCCGGGTAGTATTCGCCATCTACAGACTCCCCTAGTTCCAACATGCGAGCATCCAGTTTCATCCTTAGCATCCGATTTGTTACTTTGGTAATGCCGAGTATTTTAACGCCATTGATGCAGTACATGAGATAATCCGATGAGCAGAATCGTGACAGTATGAGGTCGTGAACGCAAGTGTACCTGTAGATAGAAATGTAACATGATGAAGTCATGAATGCAGGTGGTTTACCTGTGGATGGGAATATTACATTGTGAATGCACATTCTCATATGAGGGTGTGACAGTTTGATGTTATGAACAGAACTATACCGCTGGATAAGGAATATTAACAAATAACATCATAAAAAACTCAGACGGACTAAACTGAATATATGTTGATCTAAATACAATCATCATTCAATATATTATTAATCAAGCTTAAAATATCTCACCAGGGATCAGTGTTTTGGCCATCCTCAAAAGAAATGTTTCCTCCTGATTCAAACTCGGTTAGGAGTCTCTGAGTCAATATCTCCTCGTGATTTGCCAGTTGTGACTTGCACTCATCAAACTGTGCATCGATCCTGTAAGGAATGCTGGATCATCTTCACATAATAAACGACGTCAATATATCGGTATTTATTAGAAAGCCACATGAGTTATACAAATATATAAAAGAACGAATAGTAGCACCCTTAGAGTCTAACAAAATCACTCATGAAGGAATCTGATGAAGTATTCCTTGTGTCAGAGAATGGTCATGTATCAATCAATTTTCATCTTAAAACATGTTACCATTTGCTTTTTATTCATCGGTATATAGGGATAGCTCAGTTCAGCGCTGGTGTATGAACTAGGTTAAATGCCCTGCAAAACCTCCCATATATCATTATTACTATGAATTAAGGATTTTAAGTTCACAATGTATTATTTTGAAAATAGTTTAGCTTGTCTTGAGTCACCCGACCTGTGCAATTAGAAATATCTAGCAAAATTACGACCTCCATTTATTTGTAGAACTTGATTTTGATAAATGACATTGGGAAATGGGATAGCTGAGTTGGAAGAGTGGTGGTCTACAGACGGGAAATTTGACAGTTTGAATCCCTGGTAGTACTAATTGTGTTCTCCCGTTGGATCCGAACGTAGTTTATCTTAGTTTCTCTGGTTGACGAAACCATAAATAAGTACCAGTGACATATATTAGTGGCAACAAAATTTTATATGCGAATGGGAAAGTATATTTGTTAGGTGCTTGCTGCCACATTATAGAGCTAACACCCCCAATGCTCTTACGTGACACGATCAGAAAAACTACTTTTATAAAAAACATGTACGTGTTAATTTTTCTCTTCCAAGTGCTCAGTCGCTCTTTGATGGCACTTTTCTTCTGCGTGAGAGCTGATAGTCTTGGATCGTTAATCTGTAAGTAAAGCATCATATTCATAATAACTCAATTCTGCTGAATGTCAAAGGTGGCTCACGACCTGTCTGTGGATCTTATTAACCTGCATCACCTTGTTCAGTCTAGCCATATTGGCAGCGAACACAATTATGTGGAAAATCTCACTTCATAAATTCTCAAATTATTCATCGTGCTGGCTTGCCCAACAACCAAGTGCTTATAAGCCAAAATGAATTTTTACAGGTTAAATACTATTAAATGATGTGTAATATGCTATTAAATCTATAGAAAACTTGTGATTATCTACAATTGTATCAAACTGACAGGTAATAAGCTAATAACAAATAGGAGGAAAATGTAATAAAATTAAGAAGTACAATGGTATTAAAATTATGAATAATATCTTATTAAAAACAGAGAGCAAAGAGGCCCCATGAGGCTCACCTGACTAAAGGAAAAAAAACAGAGAGACAATAAGAAATGTTGATTAAGTAGTTAAGACGCTTGAATAAAAATTAAAACTAAAAAAATGGTTGAAAAATAAAAAAAACCAGAAAACAAAAAAGAATTAAAAAAGGAAAAGATAAACAAAAGGCCCAAGAAGCCTCCAAAAGCGTAAAAATCAAAACAGGCTTCAAAACACTTATTCAAATTTCAAAAGAAAAGGCCAACCAGCCTTAACACACTCACACGGATAGTAAAACGAGGCACCTTTCTTTCTCAATATTCAAGCACAAAAATCTTCATTTTCTAATATTGAAGGTGCATGAAAAAATCATAAAAATATCCCACCAAAAATATTTTGTACTGATAAAAATTGCAACAAAAGAGGCCAAAGAGGCCTCAAAATGCTCAACTGATTTTTGAAGAAAATATCAAAATAAAAATTAAGGAAACAAATAACAAATAAAAATAACACACAGGAAAAAAGAATAAAAAGAGATTGTATAAGGCCATTGGGATGCTTTGATTGAATGAAAACAAAAACTTCAAAAGAAGAAGTGTAGCAAAAAAAACAAAAAATAAGTAAACTAAATAATAAATAAAATAAAAATACCGCAAAAGCAAAGATGCAGTGATGAAAAATTAAAAAAGAATAAAAATTGCATTCGCTCGGAAAGAAATTACCTTCAATTGCTCGGAAGACGACCCTCCGAACAAATCTGGAAAAACTAACCCAAGGAAATGAATTGCTTGAAAAAAATGCCTATAAGTTCATGAGAAGATTTTTTCAAGTCAAACTACAAAAAGAGGCATAAATTACCTCCCATTCCTTGGATGACAATTGAACAAGTCTGGGGAAGACTTACCCAAGGAAAATATCTGACAAATAGCAAATCTCTGCGCCAAGCGTTTTGAGAGGATTTTTAAAGAAAATGTTGACATCAAATGAAGTGGATGGATGGAGGGACGCACGACCGGATGGAAAGATGGACTAACAATGGACAAAGTATGTTCAGAGTTAATTATACAGCTCCCGAAGTGATATCTTTAAATATAATATAGCTTCTTATTCATATCAATATTAATCCACGGTACTACGAATTTTTACAAATGTATAAATTACAAATATATAAATATTTTAAAAGATCAGAGAGCATCAGAAGGTGCCTTACTGGAATATCAGAGATGTAATTCTCACTGTCAATGTCGCTGCTCGAACAGGCCACTGACAGATTTTTGGTGGTACTCTGGATAATGCCTCTGAGATCTGATGACACATTTTCCGCATGCACCAATTCATTTATTTCTCTTTCTATCTGAATAGTCATGAACATTTACATATCATTGGTTAACAGTTGACATAGGAGTTTATGAACTGTTGAATATAAAATGAGTTTCCTGTAAGTATGATAATTTGGATACTATGCAAATGGCGAATTATTGAAAGCAACAAACATTTTTTAAATGGGATATTTCACATATACACCATCACCAAAAAGAAAATTCTCAAGGTGCGGTGAATTTGTATCTTCAAATTTGTGACAAAGTCTATTTATAAATGATTTAAGTTAATCCGTTTTCTGAACATAAAAAGATATTTTACAGCCTACTACTTAATGATAAGCCCTGAATATAAAAAAGCACATTTTGATTGGTAACCATTCATCGTGATATCTTACAAGTTAATAAATCAGGATGAATCAGCAAATGATACTAACAGACTTGAGCACGAAGATGATGTTTTTGATCCGCTCATTTGGGTAAGAAACCAACTTTTCACGCAGGCGTACTGCCTTATCCCTCCTCTCAGCTATGTCTCTCCTGATCATGTTTTCTCGCATTTTGTAAAAAATCTGCTTCTTCATAACAGTACTCTGCATTTGATTCAGGTTATTTTGTTCAATAAAACAGTTATTATAATAAAATAAGCTAATTATCTATACACACAGACATAAAAATCACTACTCTGAAAAAACACTAGAAAAAATTAAATTTGTCATACACAGTGGAAAAGTATGAATATGATACTATAATATGCCATGCATAACATCACATAACTGATAAATTTAATTACACAAAAACATCATAAAACTTTCTCATTATGAAAACCCAAGTGAATATCATTACGTCCAGCATGTTAAGAAGGTGGTGTCTTAGTCTGAATTTGTCTGTTAACATTAAAGGTTATAAACAGCATTGCGTGAAATTTTATAAAGTAATTTAACAAATTATTGTCTGGTGTAAAGGATGTCTCATTGGTCACACTCAAGTTAATAAAAGTCTAAAGGTATACTTATATGCAATCAAATTGTTGCTTTGTCATCATTGCTAAAGGTAACATTCCCATTAAAGGTAACACCTCCTAGGCTAACTGACATAATGATCATGCAATACTATTCAAGTATTCTTCATATAAAAAATTGTTGTGTGAATCATTATCTCAGTTTTATATGATATGGCTAACAAACATGGCAACCCACATCTCTATGTCTGATGGTATTGATGTCAGTAAGACTTAAAATAATTGATACACTTAAGAAACATTGCAATAACCCACTTTAATGCGCACTTTTGCTATTATTTTAAGCATAAACATCTTGTACATGAGAAGGAAAATTCCATGTGTTCAACTCGAACTACGGACCTCTCACAAGAAAAATCGCGGCTCTATTCACTCCTCGACCACTAATGCTGAAAATGGTGGTCTATGGGAGAGATAGATCTGGCATCATTGGGGGTGATGAGAGATATGGAATATGCATTACATACGACTTTATAGATTGTTTACCAATGTATTAGAAGTATTATATCCTTAGGTAGATGAACTAGCATTGTAAAAGACCAACCGGTTAATTAATAACACTCAATACAGGAGTATAGCACGGCTAATTCAAACAGCGAAGGAAAAGAGTATTTTTTATGCAAAACACAATGCCCCGTACTCTCAGTTTTGACTAGTATAGCAAAGTTATGAAATAAATTTAAATAATTTTTCCACTATCATTACCTCGACATGCTCAAAAAGGCTGCGGTTAGAGAAAGGGTACGTGTCGAGCATCTGAAGGTGGGGGAGGTGGTAGAGAATGTGTGTCGAGTAGTTACATAACTGACTCACGGGACACGGCTTGCTTTGCGGATCTTTAAAGCTTAAGCTTCTCAGCTTTGGCAAGGTGATCAGATTTGTGATCTCCTATAAAAACTCAGACATTATATCCGAATGCAAGCTGATAAAATTGACAAGAATACTCTATATTTTATAAAAGCATTGAAATTTAAGGCTGTAGGAGTGTATTTATTAATTGTTTAAATAGGCAATCCAATTGCAAAAGGACATACACTGCTTGTCTGTTCGGCAAAATAAATTCTATTTATGGCATTATAAGAATGTCAGATATTTATATATGTCATCTTATCAATATAGCATTGAGTCAGTTGTCGCTTTTTCTCGATTTGTCACATTTATATAAACAATGGGCCAATTAGGCCTCAAGATGATCACCTGAAAAAATATAAAAAACAAGAGGCCAAGGTGGACATCTTGATATTAGAAGGAGAAGACAACAAGTAGACTGCCCTACATCAAAAACAAGAGGCCAAAGAGACCTGACGATACCCATTACGACACTGAAAGAAGAAAATACAGATTTGTGGAAAAAAACCTAGGTGGAAATAACATCTAATTGCCTAAATAGGGATGCTCTAAAAAAATCTGAATAAGATTACAGATAATACCTACACAGATAATATCTGCCAAATGGCAGACCTTCGCACTAAGCAGACATGGAAATAAAATTTTCAAAAACAGTCAATAGAAATTACCCCCTTGCTTCTATGACGGGATGTTGAACAAATCTGAAAGATATTAACCCAAGGACGATATCTGCCAAATGGCAGACCCCTGCAATAAGCGGTTCTTTAGAAGATTTTTTAAGAAAAAATACGAACATCGGCAGAAGTTACCTGCCCTAGCTTAGATGATGATACCATGGATACATCTAAAGGAAATCAACCCAAGGAAAATATCTGCCAAATTGCAGACCTCAGCGATAACCAATTCTTGAGAAAAAATACGAACATCAGTAAAAGTTACTTCCCCTAGGTGCGATGACGATACCATGAACAAATCTAGAAGAGCCAACCTTAGGACAATATTTGCCAGATGGCAGACCTATGCAATTAGTGGTTCTTGAGAAGATTTTTTAAGAAAATGTTAACATCACATGGGTGGATGGACGGACAGATGGACGGATGACGGACAAACTCCAATCAGAAAAGCTCACTGAGCATAAGCTCAGGTGAGCTAAAAATATATACTTATCATAAAAAATATTTACAAAAAAGCTTCTAGCTTTTAATAAGTCAGATAATTATATAAACTTCATAAAGGTGTGTTTTCAGTCAAACTTTTAAGGTGTTGAAGTGTGTTATTGAGCAGAGTTGATGTGATATGTGATTCCTGGTGTGTGCTGCTGCAGAAGAGAAAAATCATGTTGCTAATTCTGCATTATGGCTTTGGTCTAATGGTTAAAATTTGTCATTAGAGTATATTTCCTTGTTTGGTGCATGTTGCTTTCAACTGATATTTTTTGTGTTATATGACATGACAGTATATTGCTTTGTGTATTAGTAGTGGTACTACTTAGGTAACTTACTTAGGAGCGGGTGTAGTAAGGCGATTTTCATGACCAATAATGGCGTAAATGGTACAGCCATTTAGCACAAATATACAGATAGACCTGTTACACACATGCATATATAGGCCTATGATTGTAGTTGGATCTGGAAAATTCCACAGCAGATGGAATGTATTTTAAGCCACTAAATCACATCATATACTGGAACACCAAAATGTGCTAACACCAAAAAAGATCTACGATATCATCTGATATTCATTAAACATGGTAACCATACCTTTAAGGATGTTATTGGGTTGGCAGAAAGGTTGAGATGTTCTAGCATTTTGTTATTTTCTAAACTTTTCCCTGTATTAAAATAAAAATAGTCATATTAAAAGAATAGTAATGCTAGGAGTTCTATCAAGACTGACATGTATTTGTAAATAGGAATATAATAAATTTGGATTGAAAGATAATACACTATACAGAGTATGATTAGTGGAAGGAGCCAAACATTACTGATACCAGTCATTCTGTTGGTAGAAAAAAGCTAAACAAGCACCAGTTGTTTTTTATTGAAAATGAGAAGGCTTAGAGACTAACACAGCTACCTTGTGAATACAGAAAAAGGTCATGTGAGGCACTAAATGACATCTTGCAATAAGTAATGGGGGAGGCAGTTCTATATGTAACAAATGAGAATAACATGCCGTCGTTTTTACTTTCCCTGTCTCGATTCATTTGCCGGCATGAATTAATTTCAAAATAAGGTCAACAAGAACAATTTATATAAAATATCTCGCCCAAAGATACAACAGAAAAACAATAAATTGGTACTAAGTGGGAATCAAACCCTCAATCTTCTAAATTGAAGGCTCGTGCTCTATTAAGCTGATTTCCGAGGATTGTGTAGGTTCCAATGACTTGGTTATATGATACTTAGAAGAACAAATTAATTATTTAATCCATTTATTAAAATTTATTTTGATTTATATCGATTTTTATGTTATATATTTTCCCATAAAACAATGATCATTTTCAGAACAACAAACTCGATTTATCATAATTTCAAAATACTACTTAAAAATAAAATTTGCTTAATAATAAAGTGGCACTATGTCCTTTCTGACATTCAAAAAATATTTAACCCTTTTAACGGTTAGATAATATTATAGACAAATTGTGGTCGGTGAATTAATTTGCGTCTGTTCCTATAA
>WURV02115210.1:0-19583 GCA_011762755.2 Epimenia babai | reverse complement strand
ATCACTTGTACTATTAAGAAACACAAGATATGTATGCTTTTTACATTGTGTACCGGAAAAATTCACTCAGTAACTGGACTTTCCCGACGTGACACTGTGATGGTATTTAAGAGCTGAAGACCATATTTCGCCGTCTGGGTAGCCATAACTTGCAGATGGTTATGTAAAACTTTTTGGTATCCTGGTTTGAGTTAACCAAACTCATTCGGGGTAACGAAACTCAAAAGAAATAATGCATGTCGTTTTGGTGTTATTTCGTGCAAAAAACTTTTGCTAATTTGGCATTTCCTTTCTGTTACGCAACCAGCTATCACGTTGAATTAACAATGTTTCAATAATACTTGATAACACGACGATGCAAAATTTTGTCCAATTTGCTATGGAAGCTCACGTATCTACTAAGTATTACAATAAAAAGTTTAATAAATACAGCGTTCGTCAAAACTACACCACTATTCATCTTATGTGCAAAGTTTCATTGTTATAGCATCGGTCTTTCATAGTCGGTCTCTGAGCTTTACAAAGTGACCCTCGTAAACCGTTCAACACCAAAAACTAGTAAAGAACTTCCATAATTAATATATAATCGCTCTTTCAGTTGCATAAAATTATAAAATTATTTCCGCAATATTTAAGGGTCCAATACAACATCAAGGACTTGCGCCTTCAATATCGGGCAGCAGGCATGAAAACATACTTGACCGCGATTTACCTATTTACCCGATCTTTACAACAATTCTCTGTAAATGTCATCAAGGGGGGCAATTCTTTTTATGTCATAAGAAACACAAATGCTTTATTTATCCTTAAGCTTATTAATATTACTACTTTACGTTACTAATAAAAATATCACTTGTACTATTAAGAAACACAAGATATGTATGCTTTTTACATTGTGTACCGGAAAAATTCACTCAGTAACTGGTCTTTCCCGACTTGACACTGTGATGGTATTTAAGAGCTGAAAACCATTTAACGTCATCTGGGTAGCCATAACTTGCAGATGGTTATGTAAAACTTTTTTGTATCCCGGTTTGAGTTAACTCAACTCATTCGGGGTAACGAAAGTCAAAAGAAATATGGTATGTCGCATTGTGTCATTTTGTGCAAACACACTACCCTGGTTTATTAGGTAATTTGGCATTTCCTTTCTCATACACGAACAGCTATCGCGATAACTTAACAACGTTTCAATAATACTTGATAACACGACGATGCAAAATTTTGTCGAATTTGCTATGGAACCTCACGTACCTACTAAGTATTACAACAAAAATTTGAAAAAATACAACGTTTGTCAAAACTAGAGCATTATTCATCCAATGTTTGATGATGATGAAGTTTGGGCTTATTATGTGCAAAGTTTCATTGGTATAATAGCATCGGTCTTTCATAGTCGGCCTCTGAGCTTTACAAAGTGACCCTCGTAAACCGTTCGACACCAAAAACTAGTAAAGAACTTCCATGATTAATATATAATCGCTCTTTCAGTTGCATAAAAATTATGATATTATTTCCACGATATTTAAGGGCGCAGTAGGCCTACAACATCAAGAACTTACGCCTTCAATATCGGCCCTATGTCTACCAATTTATACGACCTTTATATAATTCCGTAATAGCTACTCGTCAAAGATCCAAAAACCTTGAAAGATTAATAAATTCCCCTGGGGAGTCGGTCAGAGGAGCTATGCGAACCTAGCAATAGAGTACAGGAACGATCACTCGAGGAGGCACTGTAAGATCAAAACACTTTTAGCGAACGTTTCTTTGCAGTTCAGAGCCCGCGAGCAGGCGCCCACATCTGCGCGCTAGCCACGGTAGTGTGAGATATCACACATAAATTAACGTCGTCATATTTATTAGTATAATATACCGTATTTACATTTTATTAATGAAAGCAGGTAATTTTCATTAGCGTCGGATATTCTTGAAGACTAAGAAAACAATATACACTGCGCGGAACACAGCAATGTGATAACAGCATTGTCTCTGTTCGTGTCAAGAACCCCCCCCCCCCGTGCTATTTCCGTCGTTCCGCGCTGTTAAAGTTTGCGTGACCCGAATACAACGTACCCCAAAGCGGCTAGCGTAACTTCCTAAAGATGGCTTACAAGAAGTCATTAAGGAAACCACTACCGCTGAAAAAACACACCAGAAAAGTCCTCGTAATTTTTTTATCGCGTATTACCTCTAATATATTTCAGTAGTGATTACTCTGCAAGATTAAATCGACCTGATTAATGTGGATTAAAAAAAACCTGCGAAAAGAGACATATTCACGCCCAGTTGTCAGGGAAAACGAAAGATAAACGAATCGAAACTACGGTGATTGAATACACTCTTGTCAGACTTTATAAAAGAAATCAGATCATCTAAGTATGAACTCGTCCCAAGTTAATCTCGTCCCAAGATCAAAGCGAGTACACTTCGGCGATCGTACTTTTACCTTCAACTCTCAACATTTTCATGTCTAAACTCAAAACTCTTCTCTTCACCCATGCTTACACATATACTTACTGCATCGTTCATTAGTTTTTCTTAGTTCACATATTGTTACATATTTACATGTTATTATTCATAATTTAAAGTAGTCAGCACCGTAAGTATGTGTATATTGTACAAGTTTATTCAAGTGTAAAACCACCACTAGGCATTGCAGTACTCCCCAAATTGCACATAATTTCATTAGTTTATGTTTTTAGCTAGTAACATTATAAAGTGTCGTCGACATCATCTTGTCATTATTGACCAAGGGATAATTAGGCACTCTAAATAACGCTTTTTATTATTATTATTAAGTAACAATACTCCCCTACGAGCAGCAATGCAGTGTGATTTTTATGTTTCACCCGGTGGGACTTGTCTTGATATTTCAGCTCCCCTATCGGTAACCGTCATATTTCTGAAGGCTAAATATTCTGCACGAAGTTATTGGTCAATAAGAATAATGATTAATTGACCAGTACATCATACAGGCATGCCTCGATGTCGGGTAAGCCAACTTGATTAAACCACTCCCGGTTCACGTATACAGTAATCTACATGAGTTTTTGACAGCCCCGTCCGTCAACTCGGAGTGCTGCACGCTGTACGACTCGTCGATTACGATTCCATGGACAGAATGGCCTTATAGTTTTAGTCGCGTCGTAACTGACATGCGCCCGAAGCTCATCTCGGATTTTCGACATTAGGGAGGTTAAATATCTTCAGCGAAGTCATCTTCGACGGCGTTCGCTATCATGGGGGTCACCACAGATCTAACTCCTCCGTAGATTGTATACAGCACGCTGAGTTTTTCACCCGCAACGGCGCTCGTGTGACCTTGACCGCGTTCAAATTTGGTCGGTGTAAATCTCATGTCGAGAGTGATTAGTGTTTATTGTTTACGCAAACGATATATTAGACGATGTGGAAGACATTTTACAACATAAATCCACGAAATCAGTATCACAAACTCCGAAGCATTGTACTTATACAAAATTTAATTTAGATAATTATAATGAATTATTGTAATCAAAGATTGGTTAGACCCATTTTAACGAAATTTCAATTTATTGTCAACAGTTATTTATTTATTCATTTTGTTTATCCGTCATTTTATAAGTTTATCCGTAATTAAATTGCGAAATTATGACGCGGTAATACCTGGTATCTAGAAAGTAAAAGCGAAACAGACTTTCTAGGTCAAAATCAACCAATGGAAATCGTAGAACTAAAAAATCTGCTACAACGAGATTTTACGATTCTGACGTCTTCAGCGTTCAGACGACGGCGTTCGCAGACCGGGGAATCCCACGCCTTTTCTTCGTTATCTAATGGTGGGGTAGCGTTGCTGACACCACAGCTGTCAGTGTGTCGCGGTGACCATCTTTGATCCGAGACCCAAGATGTCACGTGTGCACAAATTCTATTGTGATCTTGTGAAGCATCGACGAGGTTTTGTGTATCAAACTCGAATGCCAACACACTTGTTAAACTGGCATTGCATTTTTATATTTTAGCAGGTCTGGATGTATTAGAGATTTAAAATAGCATGCAGTACAGTCGTTTAGCTAGAAAAGATGCCTGATTTTAGAAATAGAATCGTGAAGAAGTTTAAATCGTTCCTTTACAGCGACACAAGAAATGAAAATTTGGCATGTCGTTCCGTTATAAAGATATAATTATGATAATGATATTCAAAAGATAATTATTCGTTTACAAGCAGCTGTTATTATTTTCGTTTTTAGATAAATGTGATATCCGTAGTCCTCGTTTTCCACTAAATATTACACTGAATGTGTACACTGTGTTTTTACACATTATACCGAATGTGTACACTGTTTTTACACATTATACCGAATGTGTATACTGTTTTTACACATTATACCGAATGTGTACACTGTTTTTACACATTATACCGAATGTCTACACTGTTTTTACACATTATACCGAATGTATACACTGTTTTTACACATTATACCGAACGCGTACACTGTTGTTTAATTCTAATAAGCCGACAGAGGCAGAAAATTGCCAGTGTTCGTGTCACAGATTACAAAGAACGACGCCCTTCGAGCATTCTTCTCAGAATCAAATAATACCGATCAAGAAACGAAATAGATAGAAATCTTTTCTCGCGGCATCGATTGTGCAGCGTCTACGATGCCCACGGGCGTTTTATTGACTTCCTCTCACGCAGCGTCGAGTTAATACCACCGACAACAGCTAAAAGATCGTACTTCCGGTGAATCCGACCGGAGCAGAAAAATCACAAACGAAGGTGTAGGGACCTTGCAGCTATAATATATAGAAATAATAACAACAACAACGTAACCCATATAAAAAGGGGTTCATATTATAAAAAGATTGTTTTCGCCCGGAGAATATTTCCCTTTGGCACCCGATGAACACTATTTTGGCATTTGCTCGACATATAAATTTTATATTGAGAATGTTCGAGTGAGATAAGCTGGATACAAAGTTAGAAATGGCAGTGTATTGGTCTACAGTCGGGTTAAATGAGATTTGGTATGAATATTCATGTAGATTGTTGGATGTGTTATTTTAACAAACATAATTCTGGTACAGAAATCCGAATATAATTATCCGAATTTAAACGATTCTGATGTTTACACATCACATAGCGAGTACATATATCCAATGGGTAAATTTAAAGTTCTCGATTGGATTACGCATCTTTCTTCCCAAATTAGAATACAACCTCGAAATAAATCAGATAATAGCGGCGGCGGCGACAACGAAGGCAAGTTTAATTATTTCTTTTCAGCCCTTTTTAACCTTCAAATCGGTTGAAATAATAGTGGGTCCCGCTTATTATCACACCCTCGGGACCTTGTGTGATTATGATATAAACCGGGCTATTCTAATTTTCGGGATTTTGTGCTAGACCTAATTTTGTGCATTTACAGCACAGTGTATGACGTCTAGTACTATACATGTATAATAAAACACTTTCATTCATTGATAAATCGAGTTATTAATCTGTTTTTTACAGTAAAATAGTTATTTACTGAATAATGGTCAAACGCCGTAACATTTTACAACTGTCAAATTAACGTCAATGAAGGCGGCCATTGTCTTTCAAAACAAGGCATTGTACATAGGAATTCGATCAATTACCACTATTCTCCTATGACAATAACCGGGATATTCTAGTACGCAGTATTCTAATATCCGGGCCATTTTACTATAGACTAAGTAAGAGAAGAATCGGGTCCGAGAGAAATCATGATAATAAGCGGGATATTCTATTATCCTGTATGATATTAAGTGGGACGCACTGTATGAGTATTTTGTACGTTGTTGGTAGGTCAGAAATCATTCCAATTCATCAACTTGCTCAGAAATGATTAGTTAATCAGTTGAGTAGTGGAAGCGTCGAGCAGAATGTCGCGTGGCGATGCCAAAACGAATCTCACCGGGTACATTTAACGCAAAGATACCTCGGTATTTGTTGGCTTCCCGTAATTTATTAGCGACTTCGTTTCTGCGACGTAAACCAATGTCAATGAGTGAGTTTTCATAGATTTCTTAGAAGCTCGGATAAGCGTCAAATCTGATCCATTTAGGGAGAGCACCCCGTACTAAATACAGCTGCAAGTTTCGCCGCTATCAATATTTGATGTGACAGCGAAATCTGTTTAACTAATGGACCAAATCACGCGCAAGGCCATAAATCATATGGGATCGCGTGTATTTTAAGCTTGGATTTAGTTTTGCGGATGACGTATGGGTAAATAAGTCGTTGAATATTGGATTATAAGACCAAGGTGCACAGTCCAGATAGATGCTGGCGAAGTGATTTGGTTTCGGGCGTGTCTTATTTGTCGTATTGTTCGCATCAATAATTCAATTTCTTGCCTCATCGCATACCGAGTTGATTCTGCAGATAACTGCCTTCATCACCTAAAGCCATTAACGGGCTTGAGTTTCTGTAATTGTGTGGAGTGTTCCCCGGAAGTGTGCAGAGTGCCCTCGTAAGTTCACGTTGGTGAGCAGCTAAACAGTTTGACGATAAATAGGGCCGATTCAAACGAGATCTCAGACTGCTCACACCTGTTGAGAGAGAGAATCTAGTCAAGGTACAAGTTCGGATAAACAGGTAGATTCCCTGTTTATTTTAGAGAACCATTTATTGAAACAGGAAATGTGCATATTCTCGCAAGTAAATCAGGAAGAACGCAGATTCTTCTAAATTATAGATCAATTATAAATTGCCGATCATTGCGAAGTATATATACTCTGCACAGAGGGCAGTTAGCGTAGTGGTTAAAGGGTTTAACTTTGAATCAAGACGACCCTGGTTCAATTCCTCCACCTAACGCTTCGCTGTGGGGTTCTCCAAGCATCCATCCTTGGCCCCCTTCCCTTCACTCTAAAAATTTGACCGGTAGGTGACATTATCAAGAGGCATGATCTAAATTATCCCCTGTATGCCGACGACTGTCAAATGTACGTACGATATGATAATCACAATTTGACAGCGACTTTATTATTATTATTATTACTTGAAATAAAACTTCATAATAATTATTAACTTTAGATACATCGTCACATATCGCGAAAAGAGAGTCCGGTCGGCTAATGTGACGATCGGTGATAGCGTCGTCATTGTGACTTCACATGCCAGTAATCTCGGCGTGACGTTTAACCACAATCGATCTTTGTGGAAACATATAAGGAATGTGTGCAGGGCTGTTTTTTACACCTGCGCTATATACGTCGCGTTTGCCCCTACAAGATACGATCTGTTGCTGCCACTGTTGCCCTTCGTTAGTGACATCTAAATTTGATTACTGCAATAGCTTACTTATCGGATGTCCGTCTGTGGACATTGATCGCCAGAAAACATCGTTGTATATCAGAGCATGGTCACGCAAGAACGATCTTATTGTCCACCCCATCTGTTGCCACAAGAGACTGACTAATCTTGTTACGATACGATGGGATAACGTCCTAACTCGTTGTAGAGTGACCTTCGAATGAGAACCGAATGTCGTCCCAACGTAATGCGTCTGTCAGTAGGCTAAACAAAGTTGATGCTTGTCAGTAAATAATATATCGTCGACTGTGAAGGGAAAAAGTGGGGTTTTGGCGCTACTTTATAATTATGTCAGTTGTACGTGCAATAGTGCATTGTTATATTTCTAAGATATTTTTATTATAACCCATTTTTCAAATCTTTCTCAATATTTAAGCACGAAAATGTCGCTAATATCCCATTGTGGAAGGCGCCTTGGTTTATGCTGGTTCGAACTCGGAACCTCTCGCATGAAAAGCAACGCTTCTAACCACTGAAAAACTGGCGTCAGACTGTCAAGGCGCGATCGTCGATAAAGAGAGGGATAAAAATGACGTACAATTTATTGGCATGCCGGGAGATATCGTTGGAGGACGTTTACTGTGAGGGCGGGATCAGAGCAATGGTTGTGAGTTATGTTTAGGCCTGGTCAAGGTTTCCCTTGAAGGATGTTACGGTGGTGTGCAATCTTTGAGAGCGGTGACGGTGGCGTTTAGGTGCTGGGCGAACCCGGGCTATATTTCCCAGAGATACTGACTGTTAAACTGCGATCTTCGAGAGTGATGGTTGCGACGTCCAGATCATAGGTGGGAGTTTTAACCAACGAACCATGAGAGTGGATTTTTTAAGAAATCACTTCAGACAACATCCGGTCCCGCCAGCGTACGATCTGCGACCCTTTGCGACCCTCACGAAGGTAAACTGTCAGCCCTGACTCAGTGGCTTTTCATTACAGAGTTTTGCTCACTTCCTATAACAAAAAAGCGAAAGGCGAGGTTTTGGTGCTACTTCATAATTACATGTCAGTCGCACGTTTTGTCTCAAAGGGCGTTACGGTATTGATGGCGATGTACTCGAGTCGATCACGTCATACCTTTCTGGTACGGTATACGTTCTAGAAGAGAGCTCTTCGTCTGTTCTCGTGAGATGCGGCGTGCTTCAAGGCTCTATTCTTCGGCCAATTCTATTTTCTCTTCATATTGTTCCTCTAGGCGACATCATCGGGCGCCGATATCTCAATAACATCAGAGACAATGACATATGTTGATGACATCAAAAGGTGGATGGATTGTAACATGCTTGAACTTAATGAAGGGAAGACCGAGATATTATTGCTTTCCCAAAAGTCTTCTAACCCAGTATCTGAATTACTAAATCATGACTTCGGTGATAGTCGTGTCTCTTGCACCCTGAGCGCGTGCAGCCGGTGTTATTTTTGATCAGCATTTCAGCCTGGTTAAGCACGTCAGTAGTCAGTAAAATCCGTGGCTACATGCATCACGCGATATCTGTCGTGCACTCACTAATCTCTTCCCGGCTCGACTGCACTACTGTAACAGTCTTCTGATCGGCTATCCATCTACCATCATCGACCGCCTCAGTCGTGTTCAGAACACTGCCTGCCGCGTCATTATGCGCAAAAGCATTGTCTGCAGCATCACGCCATTATTCAAGTCTCTTCACTGGCGAGCGCATCGAGTTTAAAGTGCTCATATTCGTTTTCATAGCGCTCCATGAACTTGCACCTCCGTACATTAACGAACTCGTTTTTCTCTACTCCCCGTCCCGCCGTCTTCGGTCTGCTGATGCGTATCTCGCAGCCATCAATATGTGTCGTCTAGTGACCTTAGATCGTCGCTCTTTCTCTTCTGTCGGGCTGAGGTTGTGGAATGATCTCCCCCTACCTCTCCGTATGCTTCCCACTCTGATCACTTTCAAATCAAGGCTCAAAGGTTACCTTTTTTGTCACGCGTACTCTTAATAAATTTTAAATATTTATCCATATCTATACGTACTTTATCAGTCTTTCATTATATTTTACAGCGTTTATCTAGATTTATCAACTTTCATCGCACTGCGCTATATAAATAATGTCATACAATCACAATTGCCTTCTTAGATCCTTAATATATTTTTATAACGACGCATTCCACGACAAATCTTTCTCAATATTCAAGCACGAAAATCTTGCTGATTTCCTATTGTGGAAGGCGCGGGAAAAAAATCTTTGGTTTGTGCTGGTTGGAACTCACAACTTCTTGCATGAAAGGCAGCACTTCTAACCACTGCACCACGGGTGCCAACATAAGGCTAATCTGTTTTTCGTTTTAACCGCACTAGTATTGTAAAGGTCAGATTATGACCCAGAAAACGGTGTTTATCCACATAAATCACACATATATATATATATATATATATATATATATATAAAGCGACGTCTATCGTTTGAATGAAGAGTGGATTCTGCTTTCACTCGATAAATGGTTATTGGCTGCTCACAAAACGAATAGAAAATATAAAAAGTAGAAACATAATTGTTATTTTTTATCTTTATCCAATCTGTTGAAAATATAATAAATGATCATTATTTTAACAAAATTTAATGATTTTCTCTCGAGAAACAATCTCAGGATATTTCTGGACGTGTGAAATCGATTCACAAGCTATAGCGTAACGAAGACGTGTGGCTAAATGATGAGATGGACCATGTTCTATGTTCCCGCTGCACTTCATCCTCATAGCGGAAGTGTATCGGCTGGCGAGCGGCGTATCTAAATCGCCTTTGTTACCGGTGTATCTTCGGGTGGCGCGACAACGTCCGATCTGAGTAACGGAATGCGAAACTAATGGATAAATAAACGACTGTACCAAAAGCAAAGGTTTCAGGGTCAAAATGCTTCCATCTATGGAATACCGTACTGATTAAAGCAGCCCTCATAGACGTTCATGGGTCATATCCATCATAGAGTCGTCATTCGAAAACATCTCCTAACGTAATTTTATATTAAATGCGCATTATGATAACGATCTTTTTTGATCAATAAATTTGATAAAAAACGCACCAGTGAGATCGAAGATGATATAAACATGCATCACACAAAAGAAAAGCCTACATCTGTCATTCGGACTTCTTCAACGTCTTCAAGAACCCGACCCCCATCCTATATGAACGCGATTTATATCGCGACACTAACGACATAGCTTACTTGAACGTATATCAGCGTGAAACATCAATCGACGCACGGAGTCAATCAGATGTCATATTAGCTCTTTCGCGAATAACGACGCGCTTTCCACGTCTCTAGCAGTAAGATTTACCGCCCTCAGTTTATCACTCGCGCAGACATCAATGGTAACGCGTACCCCTATTTGTTAACGCCGACGCACGTCGTCTTTGTATCGAGAGACAGACACCTACTAATTCATTAAACGTTCTCATGTCCACGCTATGGGAGCCAGACAGTGCACTAACATCGCAGGTGACCTCGGCGACTAAGACATTTGTAATTCGTAGCAGATTGACATTGAGTCCCACCTCGTTCTAACGCGCTGTTTTCGGCGACTTTTGTCTTCATCGTAGCATCCATCACTTCACTTCTAAATTGGTATCGCTATTCGTTGTAAAGATATAATAGTCAGAGTAATTTGTTTGAATTCGTTCATTACGCATTCTGAAATTAAAGGAATTTCTATTCACATACGCAGCGGTTTTATTACGTTTATTATTGTGACGACTATAAATTCAACATTCCAAAAACTTTGAAGTTTTTTTTACCATATTTTCATTCATCGTCCAAGTGTCCACGCAGGGTTAAGTAATTTCTGCCGTCATATCTATTTGATTATATATTAATGTGTGTATTACGTAAAACACGCGGTATCGTCAGCACGATGACACGATCGTTTAGTATCTTCAATCGTCAATTGTCATCGTCTTTAAATCTATTTAACAGATGCCATCGTGGTTAGACTTCTTTTCTGTTCTTCTGTATACTTGATTATGATAATTACATACAAAGTGTGCGTGTGTCTGTGCACGAGCGCATGCGTATAAATGTGCGCGCGTGTGTTTGGCCTTACAGTGAACCCCGAATTCAGTTAAGCAATTTCTTCTCACTCGACCGTAGAAGCCATGTCCGGCGCAACCGACAACGTTACATAATTCAATGATTCCTCTAAACGTAGCTACAACTCCACGCAGCTCCAGTTACCACTCTAATAAAACTCATATCGTTGCTGCCATCGTTATTGATACAATAATCGTGGTTATAATTATTTGCAATGATTTAGTTCCCATTTCTTGCTTACGGATAACGATCACTGCGCACGATATTTAAGTACGTATTCTATCGTAATTTCTGTTCTTAAGCACTGGATTTATGAATAATTAATGTTTCCTCTTCCGATTATATCGTCAATATCAACCGCCAGTCATAATATTCTATCTCTAAGGTTCCTCGCTGCACTCTATTTGTATACTCTTGGGTACTACGAGGATTGCCGTCAATCCCTACTCGCTTCAGACGTTGACTATAACACTTACGTACTTACGATCGACCTGTCATTTTCAGGTGTTTACTGCAACGCGACGTTTGACACGCTCTTGTGTTGGCCACCGACGCTGCCGGGGCGGTGGGCAAGACAACATTGTCCCAAAGTTTGGGGTCTTGATGTCACAAGTAAGCGCAACATAAAGTTATTCCCCGAATTCAACGTTCCGTTTTTCGGTTATCTATATTCGACCACAGTTTACGAAATCGTACAATGAAAACGTCCTATACGGAAAGAACAAATCTGCAAATGAGAAAGTCGCAGAAAATAATTAGTTTTTTGGTTAAGTAATTCATAAGTACGAATAAAATTTCCTGGCGTTACCGATAAATAGGCACCGAAAATGTACAAAATGCGACTTAAAATTTGCCTTTTGTTCTGTAGCCAAGTTTACTAGAGCTGCAAAACTCAATCTGTAACCTCCGCAGTCGGTTTAGAATGCAATACATAGATGTTAGCCTTTTATTAACGTTTAGTAAAATTTATCTCGCGCTTGAAGGGGACGTAATTCGTCGTGACCTTACAGTAATAATTTCAACATTAAGACACAGAGCAGAGTTGTTCCACCACCGGCTAGTGAAATCCTAGGAAGGTAAAAAAATTTGAGACAATGCCAACGGTAGCTTCTTTGGGCAAAGAATTGATAACTCTAATAAACTTAATCGTAAGTACCACATGTATCCCTTTATTTATGAGTACCGATGGTATTTGTTCTTGGGGATAGGTATATATATATATCTATATAATTTTGGAGGTTTGCAGCCAGGTCTTCCTCGCTGACTTGCACAGCGACCTTAAAAAAGCGGTGAATGATTCTGATATACAATAAAAAATAAAAAATAGAAGAACAAGTGTCATATGTTGCTTTTTAAATTATACTATATAAGCCAAACACAAAGGTCGAACTGGAGTTGCGATTCGATGTGTGCCCGATGAAACAGCCCACCTTTGCGCTGTCGACGTATTAAGAAAAGTGGTAGTAAAGTTCCAACCACCCTACATGTGGTCGGCTATAATATTGATTAATTTTATCCTCCAATTAGGATTATCGCACTTGGGAAATTATCTTCGTCTGCCCGAACGGAGACAAGAGTGATGCAGTTGGGAGCATGAGACGCCAGAAATAGACACTGTGTTTTCAGCACGATGGAAAGCAACTGGAAAAAAATCTGGAAAATATTTACTCTGGACTTTCTCTAGACTCTACAGGTTGAGACAGCGGAAATTGATACATAGACGAAATAAACTGTGATAACTGTACAGTACAGTTTTTATACGGTGTATCACAGGGCGATATGTTTTCCCAGTCACTATTTTCATTAATGGAGATTGGATTTCAATGCAAGAAAAAAAAGGCAGGGTTTAGCTGTTAGTGCTAATTTTCTGTTCCCGACGTGTCCTATAATATATATATATATATATATATATATATATATATCCTAAATCGTACTCATTTCATATACAAGCGAGCCAACGACAAAGACTATGTGATGTCATCATCGGCCCTTTACAATGTTATCCTCTGTGGTTAACACGAAAAGTGGATTAGCTACAGTCGTAATAGTGGGGAAGACACTGTAGCGAAAAACCACCATATCTGGGCAGATAGTTGACCTTCATCCATTCCTGTCAGTGGCTCCAAACGCCGACAGACTACAGAGAGACAACCCATGTCGTCCCGCTACATATATAATAGTTGGTCATTATTTACAATGTGACGCGATGACTAAAAGTTTAGCGCCGTGGACACCATACAGAGAGCATGTGAAGAACAGCCAGGTCACACAGAGTAAACCATCACACAAACACACTGCAAGATCTACCCAGACTCCCGAGGACAAAAGGGGGTTAAAGGCCCCTGCTGCTTAAATATACGAGAAATGGTATTCTGGCTACTATAGCAGGGAATCGATGCAGGATCTTCTTGATTCAAGTCCGACAACTAACCACTGCGCTAACTTCTACACTTTCGATGAAATTCAAATAACAGATACGTGAACCCGATTATTGGCATTTATACAAAACAGCGCTGGCATATCGTGTCAAGTGTCAGAACGTTAAACTCGTTCGTGCGAGACAAAATTAATGTCTGTTAGATTGTCTAGATTGGATAATGCGCAAAAATTTATCATTATTATTGGGTTTACGTCAAACAGTGCATCCTACATGATTTTATTATTATATGAATAATTAAAGACAACATTTCAGTTATTAATTACCTAAAGAGATGTACACTAAGGTGTATTATTGTATAATATCTCAAAAGTCTTAGTTTCCTACCATTAATACTCGTACAGTAGCGCCAGAAAAGTGCGTTTTCTTGTTCTTTTTACCTTACATTTATATTTCTATTGTAATAATCATGTTAATATTGCTATAATTATCCGAAGATTGCGAACATAACAAGCGTGAAATGTAACCAATTTCTTTGACCCGCTCCCTCATGTGCCATTTTTATGTTATATACTGTATATACTCGCCTGTAAGTCGATCCGCCTATTAGTCGACCCCCCTAACTTTGGCCGCCGAATTCGTGGTTTTGCTCTTGACCCGCCTATAAGTCGAGGGTGGAGTTTGAGGGTGCTACCCCTTCTTCAGTCATTCACGGCGATCGGCCGCCATTATAATTTGCATGGGAAACTTACCTTACGTTATATTCTAATAAATGCGACGAACGCAAAATGTGTTGATTATATTTTTATTGTTGTAATATAAGGCCTATCGATATATATGTGAATATTGTATATACACTATATTTACAATATTTACTGCCCAAATTTTTTTTATTTTTATTGACCCGCCTGTAAGACGGGGGTCGACTTTAAGATTTGAAATTTTGTCTTTTAAAACCGTCTTATAGGCGAGTATATACGGTAGCTGTTTACTTCGATGTCTCCGTCGTTTTTAGAGTACAGCCGTCGACAATGCGGACAGGACGGGCGATGGATGAATCACCCCCACAAACAGCCCCTCCCGAACGGTTGGACGAACTTCTCCGACTGCTACACGACGCAGGCGTGGCGCGTCATGAAGTTTTATATTTTTAACCGCACGGACGAAGAGAAAAAGGTGCAAAAAATTAAAACAATGATTACTTACCAAGGAAGGTTTCATTTGGCAAGGCTTGACAAACTATATTACATATCTGAAGAAGTTTGTTTACGAATCAATTCGATTCGTCTCATGATGTGTCACCTTTGTATCTTCTTAGCTGTTTTAAGACTGAGACGGATAACCGTGTTGATGAACTATTACTAGAAGCACAAGACTAACACACCTTTTGAGAAGAAAGCACAGAAAAACCTATACATCTGATAGGACACAAACCAACGACTTCCGGTTAACCAGTCTGATGCTCTACCAACTGAGCTACAGGGGCAAGCTTTCTTTTGAGAATTTGTTAAGGTATTCAACACCGTCTGTTGAGAACCAGTGGTGTTTAAAGTCCGTATATGATGCCAGAGATAGAGACAAATACATCTAAAAACATGATGGAGTATAAATTGATTGGCTGATTTTTACGGTGTTTTCTATCTTAACGTGATGTCAATGGGGTAGCCAATGTGGTTCTTTAAATAGCTCAAGGGAAATGCTCAGAAAAAACCTGAACCTATGCCTCATTTTTTGACGATTTTTGACTCCGTGATAGAAAGATCAACTTTTCATGTCGTTTATCGACAATCCTCCGTCAAGTGTGGAGATTGAATTCAGTGAACCAGTTAGTCGAACGGTACTGCCTGTATTTCTCATATTTACGATTTCACTGACACGGCAACCAACACAAATATGTCAAATTCTTATTGATTCGTTGTAATTTCTAATGTAATGTGCGTTCATCTAATTACGCATCTTCCATTTGCAGATACTTGAGTCTGTAGTCGTGGGAACGCGCATGCTCGAGATTGTCGGTCTTGTCCTCTCGCTCATCGCCTTACTCGTATCGCTCTTCATCTTCACGTATTTTAGGTAAGTAAACCTGTAGACAAGCAACTGGGTTTATTCAGTTCTGCAACGCCTCGGCGGGGAGACAAAATGAGTACGGACAATAGTGGTGCACACAAACGGAGACATCTTAACGATGCAGTAAACGCGTATCTAGGTAAGGCCTCACAATTTGTGATCTGATGGTGACGGTCCATTTTCGCGTATTTTAGCGAAGTAAACCTGTAGACAAGCAACTAGGCTCATTCAGCTCTTCAACGCCTCGGCGGGGGAGGCAAAATGAGTACCGACAATAGAGGTGCACACAAACGGAGACATCTAACTATCATCACTAGACGCGTATCTGCGTAAGGTCTCACAATTTGTGATCTGATGGTGACGGTCTCGTGTCTCGCATCCTTTATTGATCGACGACTATCGTTTCGATAAAAACGACAGTCTTTTCAACGTTCGCGATACGTTAAGATTTTAGCTTTTAGCTTTTGAAACGTCTACTAACTTGATTAGAAGATTAGGAGAGATGACCCAAAAATCAATAGTCGTTTAAAATGAGTCCAAAGATCGTTACAATATCCCTTGCCTCTCATTGGCTGGAGATTTCAACAAGCCTCACAACAAGCTCACAACAAGCCTCACAACAAATTTCATAGTTCGAAAGCACTACACCAGACAAGTATCACTTGCTTTTTGACGCCGTTGGGCGTTGAAAATTCCCGTCTGTTACCCTTACGCCGAACGGCTCGAGTAACACATTTCATTTTATGGCTTGGATGTCCGTAAGTGTTTGGGTTACTGCAAACTAATCTCAGCTGGTAATAGTATACTGCACAAGTCATTTTAATGTGTTATCGCCCACACTCGGTATAATTATTGTTTCACTTTGTTCGTTTACTTATACGAACATGTAGTGAACTTACTATAGTGTGTTAAATTCAGTGTTGGATATATTTATTGGTTACCTAACCTAATAGAGTTGATTCTTGTGTTGTGGGTACAGGCCGTACCAAAGGAAAGATTTTCCCTGCGTATATCCCTCCTGTTATTCACGAACCGATATATTTAGCCCAAGGCCCCATTAACGTTCACGGCGGCATGCAAGCCGAAACTTTTATTTGTCGAGGTGAATCTTTGTTCTATAATGCATTTTCCCAAAAAATATAACAATGAATACATTAATCCTAACGCCTAAAACGTTCCATTGAATACATTCTATTTTTACATCACGTATAGACGTGGCAATCAATTATGGCTCCCAATTGTCGGCAGAAATGTGACATTTGTCTGCTGCGTTTCGTCACAATCGACTGCGCACGTCCCGACGTGCACGCGAGAAATGTTCCATGAGCCTTTCCGGGTCAGATAGGGTCTTCCCGGATAATAATATTTTGGTCACAGAGGGTTGTTCTGGAAAATAATGACTGCAGTCGATATTTCTAGTCGTTATTATAACCAGAATCACGTTCACCATGGCAATTACGTCAGCGATAATTATCGCAATTACAATCAACGTCACCTTAATTATCACATTAAGCATCACTATTGCCACAACCATCACTATAAATGTCACAATAACCCCTCAACATCACCTTAATTATCACAATAAGCATCGCCATTGTCACAACCATCACTATAAATATCACAATAACCTTCAACATCACCTTACTTATCACAATAAGCATCACCATTATCACAACCATCACTATAACCATCGCTATAAATATCACAGTAACCTTCAACATCACCTTACTTATCACAATAAGCATCACCATTAACCTATTTTTGAGTGCCAGTGACATTTTCTCCCATTATTGAAGTCGCTCTAAGAAAAGATGTATTTACTGAATACATTTCCATAATTAAGAAATAGAACGCCGACAATGTATTCACTATTAGAGAATTTGCTAGAAATTGGATACGAAAATAGTGGTCAACGTGTCCGCAGAAGACTATAAAAATGTTTATCGTTCGGTTCTGAAGAAATGCTCAACCATTTCCTTCGGAGAACCGAATTAATAAGGCATAAAGATAATTGAAACATCGTTGGAGTTTACGTCTCAGTAATATATTCTCGTGGTATGATTGCACGACGGAGATACTGTATTAGGTGATGTCTGATCGATTAGACAGGTCGGCGATATTACAGGGATGCAGTTGGTTTCGGAGAACGATCATTACGGGGTATAATTAACCGTTGTAAGACAGACAACGTGCGAGGGTAGGGGAATATCGACTTTTAGTGAGCCTTATGGCATCGCGGCTAATGATAGTAACACGGATGCCCCTTTACGCGTCGACACAGTCAGACTCCGAGCGTGTCAAGTCTGCCAGGTGTCAGTCAAAACACAACTCCATTTACCTGACTGACAGTTCGGTATGATCAGCATGTCGGCGATCGCACTTTTACCTTCAACTCACCTTTACTCTTTTATGCTCTCCTTCTTGATAGCAAAACATCTCCCACTCTCAACATTTTCCAGTCTAAACTCAAAACTCTCCTCTTCACCCATGCTTACACATAGACTTAGGGCATTATTCATTAGTTTTTCTTAGTTCACATAGTGTTACATATTTACATGTAATTAATCATAATTCAAAGTAGTCATCACCGTAAGTGTGTGTATATTGTACAACTTTATTCAAGTGTAAAACCACCACTAGGCATTGCAGTACTCCCCAAATTGCACATAACTTTATTAGTTTATGTTTTTAGCTAGTTACATTGTAAAGTGTCGTCGACATCATCTGGTCATTATTGACCAAGGGATAATACGGCATTCTAAATAAAGCTTTATTATTATTATTATTTATGATGTCGACAAACTGACATTGAGCATGAGTACTTGGGAGTCCGATATTCCGTGTATTGTCGCAGATTTCCGCATGTCTTTGATACACGCTATCTCATTCGCCTCGATGTTAATTCAATAACGCACTCAAGTCCAAAGGTGTTCGGTTCAGTATTTTGCGTGTTGAAGAGTCATATCTGTCTCGCTTGCACTATAAATAATTTAATGTCCATCCAAATCGGTGATATCTATTACGGTTTACCTTCAGGTCACGGTCACGTTGTCTTGATACGGTGACACTGTCTCGATATAGCGACACTACCTATGTTTATAACTCGAGTTATACAACAGATGTATATTTCTTTGAAGGAGCTATAAATACGGCGTGTTATTTCTTTCATGTCAAAACGGAACAGCATGCCCTGGCGTCCAAATCTCAGGATATGCGGCTTGACGGCGACAAAATTCAGACCGATAATAAAATACCGCATCCAATTTTCCATAAGATCTGATTTCCATTAAATATAACGCCCCAAATCTCATTTCATTAAATATGTCTAGACGAGTCAAACGAGTGTACCTCGGGATTTCATTAAGTATATCTTGATCTCTAAGTACATTAGATACTTGTCCTCCTCAACGCCCGCGATGCTGTCTGTCATCGGGTGAAAACACCGCCGATGATAGCGTCTGCACTCTACAGTATTTTTAGCTACAATGAAAATCATCGTTTGTCAGCGAAACTCGTCTATTTTAGTGGGGTCTTCCTATTATATCCCTTCCCAGTATATCCCCAGTACTTAAGATCACAATTTTCATCCCACTATATCCCTTCACCTTTATTCCTGTTATATCCCCTGATATTTTTTCCCATAATATCCCCTATTTAATCACCTTAATCACCTACTTAATCTCTATATAATAATCTTTATATACAACAATACACACAATATATCTACTCTAGATGTAATAAATGGCCGACTGTATTAAGATATGAA
>WURV02115099.1:0-19584 GCA_011762755.2 Epimenia babai | reverse complement strand
TCAATGAGTCAATCGGTCAATGAGTCAATCGGTCAATGAGTCAATCGGTCAATGAGTCAATCGGTCAATGAGTCAATTGGTCAATGAATCAATCGGTCAATGAGTCAATTGGTCAATGAGTCAATTGGTCAACGAGTCAATTGGTCAACGAGTCAATCGGTCAACGAGTCAATCGGTCAATGAGTCAATTGGTCAATGAATCAATCGGTCAATGAGTCAATTGGTCGTCTGCTTACAGGCACTAGAACTCATCAGTGACATAATGGGTGTTTCTTAAAAACAACAATAGAGAACATATACATATATGAGTTCTTGTATGAATGTTTAATTGTTTATACACTCGTCATTTTTGTCAATAATACATAGAAATCAAAAGTTACCAATTTAGAATATACAGACATACATATATACATATATATACGAGAGTATAAGGTGTAAGCCAAGATGTCCCTGGAACTACATGTCCGGACGGTTGACATGTTAATATGCGAGAGGTGTTTTAGGGCTTTCGGCTTTTTAGTAAATCAGAAAATATCTCACTGTCTACCATTCATTATGAGCTCTGGCCCTCTTAACTAAAATAGTCGAGCGATGGTACAGGTAATTATACTAGACTATGTGATTCTCTCAGACGTGGCGCCTCTACACACCTCATTCTTCCAGGTCTTAGTGAGGTACGGGTACATAACAGTTCTTGTATGTTTGAAATATATATATTACATAACCTTTAACCTTTTGCCTCGATAATATTAATGACGATGATGGTGCGATGAATTTTTGTTTTAACGTCAGGCTTGTGTTTCCTGGAACACTGTGAAGACATGAAAAAATGCTATGCACCATACTGCAAGAACCACGATAATGTACAGACCATTCTACAAAAGGTACACTGTTTTTACATTTTTCTGTCTCATTAAGGGAAATTTGTGATGTCGCGCACGCACTTGCGGAAAAGGTAAAGTGCAACATCTATATACCGCGAGTATCAGCAAATAAAGGCTCTCATCCAGTTTACAATGAAATGTTTTGGCAGCTCTTCAGCGCATATACAGTACCTTCGACACTCGCATATCACCCCGCCAAGGATAATATAGAGCATCTACCCATTTTAGAGATGGGTTTACTCCAGCAATCGGGGATAAATGACTTGCTGAGGATCATCGCAGAAAAGTCAACTGGCGGGAAGTTTCAAACCCACGACCCTTCGGTTACGAGTCCGGTGTTCCTACCACTCGACTAACTGCTTGCCCAGATGCATGTATAAACCTCCAAACTGATCAATAGTTTATAGTTTAGTGAGAGAAACATATTTATCCCTAGTATGGTAAATGGTAAGACTACCTAATGGTAATTTAGTGATGTTCGCGATGCCAATCATCTCCTGGGAATATTCCTGTGGCAAACTTGACAGGAGTTTGGGCTGAAGCAGATGACACACAGTAGGTAAAATGTTTATAGTTAAACACATTATAAGAATATTTCATATAAACTGTACTATAGGATTTTTATGTGGTATGTTCTGGAACATATCATAATTCATATCACATATATTTCGGAGAGTTTTGGCGATTAAATTCAATGTACAGTCACAGAATCATAGTGTATGAACAGATAAGTCATGTTATACTGTACATTTTTCATGCAGTAGACTTCACTCACATTTGGTAATATTTTTCAATTTGACTAACAGCAGTGACTTAAAGAAGTGACTCGCATTAGTTATCTATGGCAATGACTTTACATTAGTAACGTATGGCAGTGACTAAAATTAGTTACTAACATCAGTAACTTACGGCTGTGACTAACATTAGAGACTTAGAGCAGTGACTTACAGCAATGACTTTATATTAGTGACTTATGGCAGTGACTAAAATTAGTGACTAACAGCAATGACTAACAGCAGTGACTTACAGCTGTGGCATCAATGAAATGGAGGAGTTTTGAGCCGAGGAAGCCCAGTCCATTGATGAAAGTCCTGAATGTTTCTAATAGTTGCCGGAGCTGTGGGAATAAAACAATGCCAAGAAATACTTATTTTGTATAAATACATAAAGTGGATTGGTAGAAGTAGATGATACCAGATAGTCAAAATATGAAAGGAATAGTGGGAAATTGAAGTGACAACAGGTATAACAACAAAAGTAGATAGAAACAAAATGATTGTATTTTACTTGTATTATTGTTGTATTTTAATTGTTTTAAATTCAGTGAATACTTACACCACTCAGGTGCTTTTCTAGAACTGGCCGCCATCTCAGTCTAGGTGATAAATCCAAATCTATGACAAATTCTTGGATCTTGTGTCTGTAAATCAGGGATAGATTACATACTGAAGGTACATTCGCGCATGTGGTGCGTAATTCATAATGTCACATAATTATGAACAAGATAAATACACAAGATTGATCCTCATACAAAATATAAAAAGTTTTATTAAAAAAAACCCTCTCACAGCTCAAAAGGTAGAGTCAAATAAAACTCAATCTTGATAAATCTCACAGCTTATAAAATTCAACTCTGATCAAATTAAAGTATGATAAAACTTAATGCTGATCAAATTTCACATTTAACCCTTGATAAAATTTAACTTACCACTTGACGAATGACAATATATTATTAAACGAATATTATTGTCTAATAGATAATAATAAATTCTGAGCAAAAACCCAAGAGTTTCTTTCATGTCATACCTTTCATCAGGTGGATAGGCACCTCGGGAGCATGTATGGGCCTGAAAAATTGAAGAAAATGGAACATGTCATGGAGAAATAACAAGGTGGCTGACTCTAGGAAGGGCAGTGATGACAGGAGAGACAAAAGCATGTAGATCTACAGTACTAGTGCAAAAACTAAAATTGGGGACATATTTCCTGTTGCAATGCCAGTAAGTCAATCCACTACTTGCATACAGTCTTCATATATAATGACTATACTGTAGCAAAATTGCCAGTATCCGACATCGTCGCTATGACTTATAGTGCATTGCACATGCACGCGGACGCGCTGTTTTTTGTTTACATTTCGTTTGCATACGAATTTTATACACTCCTGTACTACGCAAACGAATAAAAATCACTTTATAAGGAAAAGAGGTACATTAGGTTTAGTTCAGGGTTAGGTTTAGCATTAGGGTTAGCTTATGGTTAGGTTTAGTAATGGGAGTATGGTGGAATTAGGGGTAGGCTAGATTCTAGGGTTCGTCTGTGTTGTTAGAATTTGTAAAGAATTTAATGTGAGAGTTTCAGGTTAGAGGGGGTAATTACTCAAAAACGACGATTTTAAGCATCAGATTCGTTCAAAACATACTAAAAACAGCCAGAAAAATTTGTTACTAAAATCTCTGCGGATGTAATAGCAAAAATTTACCGAATAATAGTAATTAACGCCAATTACTCACTACAGTGAGTAAATTAGAGAGAGGGGTAAATTGGAAAGAAAAAACCACATTCAATACTCGGTCATTAGAGTGGTCAATTAAAAAATATTTCAATAAACAAAAATGCAAAACGGCGCAGTGAACTAGTGCGATCCGCCGGCCGATGTTCCACCATGACACCAGCATGCATCTAAACGCTATTGCAAACTCTAATACTATCCCAGATCGCACTAGCTGACTGCGTCGCGAATCAATACCTTTCCTGCATCCGAGGTCGAAGAAAAAACCAAAATAACGAATAGGATAAAAATTCCATATGTCAGAAATATTCGTGAAGAATAAGATATTGAGTTTGTCATCTTGGATTATGGAGGAAGCAAGCTCGCTCACTGTCACATGATTGCATGGTCGCGTGATAGACATATTACATCAGTCATGTGATCATATTTTTCAAAAATTGGCACAATCTATTTCCGCATTCACTGTGAGTGCCATCACGAACACGCGTCAAAATTTCTTCTAAATCGTCCATTTCATTCTTCATTACACCGCTGTGTGCCGCCTCGTGGAATTATGACTTCAACGGTGAATTAAACGATTCAGTTAGAGATCTTGGCCCACGATCTCGAGGATTTCGAGGTCGTCATCAAAATCAGCATATATCAGAGTGTACAGTATACTCATCTTCAGGAGTCGACTCACTATTCACTAATCGCATATCAGCCGATATCAACGATCTTCAGTTGAAATCTCGACATCTTGGGCCAAGATCTTGAACACATATCGCTTTTTATAGCCATTATTAGTGGCAAAAAACCACAAAAGTCAGTAATTGAATGTCTTTCCATTAATTTTACTATCGCCTCGCCGCCAACTTTTCTATTGTCCTTAGTTAGACCCTCTGGAAAGTACGGATTGAAAATGAAAATAAGAGGTTACTGAGGTTGAATAAAAAGGAATTAAACCTGCTTCCAGATGGTGACTAAGTGCAATATTGATATACTATTCTAATTATATACTTTATCATATTACACATAATGATGTTCTAATTCGACTATTTGAAGCTGTATATACATGATACGGTGAACAGGCAATATTATACTGCCCTGAGCTAACTCAATATAACGCGATCATATCTTCACTTCAGGTTCGCACACGTTCATTGATGGTTGTACTAGTTATTAATTAGCCTAATTAAATACGCTGACATTTTCGATGATTACTCGGGAGTCGACATAACGTTTCCTCAGGTTTTGGTTTTGCTTAAGGTCAAGGCCATCACACTATATAAGGTAAGGCCATGCTGCTCCCCTGGTCCTTTGCTCAATGTGGCACAACTGACTCCACGTGTGACCCATTTCCCGGTTTCGGCAGACAATGTGTGCGATCCGAGCGCTGGGTGTTGTCCAGGTCCATACCGGCGTAAGGCTGTGGAGTAGGTGTCTGAGCCAAGTTTGGACCACTCTGTTTCGGTTAACTATCGACAAGGCATGGATCAATGAGCTAATCACGTCCGGGTGTGGCTGATGGAATAAAATCGTCATTGACCGGTCGCCCGAATTGTTCGACTGGTGGCGTGATGTTGGGTGCATTAGGGACTGGTGAAGCGATGTCAATTGGTGAATCCGTGCATCAAAGGCACACAGGAATCTGCTCTTTCTCACAGTTGTTGTGACCCGTCGATTCTTGCCCCTTACTGATCATTGCCGAGTGCTTCAAGCACAGTATCAGAACGACCATTTGGTCGGGTGCTCTCCCGTCTGGTTCTGACTAAAAACGCATTCGCTGGCGATGAGGAGCCGTAGGGGTTGTGAATGCTCACCAAGTGCCACAGTCATGCGGGCAGTCTTCCCTTGAGCGTCTTCCTCGAGCGCCCATGCATCATACCACAATGCAGCTATATTAGGGTTGGTGAATTTGACTAGATGATTGGTGGAAGCGAAAGCGTCCCATAAGGGGACGACCAAATATGATTTCCGGGTCAAGTGTGTTACGCATAGTAAGCATGGCCCTGAGAAATTTATCCTGATCGAGGTTACCTGTCAGGCCTGTGTTCGACATGAGAAGCCTCTTGGTGCATTTGACTGCGACTTCGGCTCTGCAGTTGGATTGAGGAAGGTACGGAGAGAATGCACGGTAGCGGATGCCTCATCGCCGCAGAAAGTCCTGCGTGACACCTGCTGAAAATTCAGGTCCCCATCGCTGCATAGCTCATCAGGTACACCGAACGATGCAAAGAAAATACGCAACTGTGCCACTAGACCCGGGGTGCCTCCCTTGTGTTACCAAAATGCACTTTAGGATTGTAGAGTGTATAATGGTAATTTTAAAGGTGAAATATAGTGACGGTGAAACAGTATTATGAGGGTGCCTCAACATGCGTATACTGATACTGAATTCATTCTATCAGCCTTTTCAATGGTAACTTGAAGATCAAATTGTTATATAATATATATAGTTATTATATAATATTGTTTTTATTTCACATTATTTTCATTTGTTCTTAATATGGCACCTTATTTACTAGTGCCCTCAGACGGTATAGTCATTATAATAGTATTGTATAGGGGCACATTTTGTTGATTGAATGTCTTATTTGACATTTTGTACAAAATAGTTTATACGAGAATGTAGCGGTATGGCTATAGATATTTGCGGTGTACGAAATGGTTTTAGGAATTTTCTATATTACACAAATTTGACGTTAAAAATGTATTTTTGCATTTTATAAATGGTACATTTTATTTTATCAATATATCCTGATATAGACGCATTCATATTATAATAAGCAGTGCAGCATTTTCATCATGGAGACAATTGTTAAAATGAATCCATTAAGTTACAATATTAAATGGTTCTGTACAGTATTAATAGTTACGAATCTGTGAAATTTCGGGTATTATAATAGTTAAAATGGCATGACATGCTAAATTCAGATTTGGTGCATAATATTTCGTAGTGCTGCTTAGACTGCATTTCTTAAATGATATATTAAGTTAATTGAGTGGGTATTTGCAGCACGAGTATGCAGTAGAGATGACGTGTAGTGGCTGCTCTGATGCTGTCTCGCGGATACTTGGTCGGGCAGGTATGCTTTCTTCATGTACAGCATAAAGATGATGCATGTCTTATTATTATTGTTTAGACGTACTATTTATGTGTTAGGAAAACATAATGTATTATACACTAATGTGTAAATACAATAAAATTCTTCTTCTGTAACATTTGTATGTTTAACTTGTAAAACTGAAAAATTGGTATATTTCTGAAAATTTTATCAAATAGCTCACTGGTATGATCAAATTAAATTTTCGTAGTTGAATCCATGTTAGGAAACCAAGATTATTAATCGAGAACTGCAATTGTAGTCAGAAGGAACTAAGTTCCGTTTAAGTTGTAATGAGAGGGGAAAAATATAGGTAGTGCCATGACTAAATAACATTTTAAAACAGTTACTGAGACCCTATTATTACCTCTGCATAACTGAAATTTGATAACTAAGATGCAGCAGTTGATGGTACCCTGATATTAATCATGATTTTTGTCTATCCAACTTTTATAAAGATATCGTTGAGTTGCACATGCACAGTAGACTGAGTAGAGGTCACTTGTCCAACTTTTTAGTTTGAGAGGATTTTTCTTACTTCCTTCCTCACTAAGTTAGTGTACTGGTTAGAGTGCTGGGGGTCTGGGTAGCGTGCTGGGGGTCTGGGTAGCGTGCTGGGGGTCTGGGTAGCCACTGCAGTGTGGTTTATAAGGACTCGACGCGCTGATGTGGCTGCGTTTAAGATGCTCTCTCGATGGTTGATATGGAACTTACCTCACCGGTATCTTGAACTGTAAATATCCTTCAGCAATCAAAGACAGCAGAATGTGCAGCATTAAGCAGGCTGTCTGCAGGTGATTGGACTAGCATGAATAGCCCCAAATTAATTGTCCGCCCAGACAATCCGTTTTCCCCCATCTCTTTTATAACTGCGTCTAATCAGTTGGTCTTGTTAACCACACAGGTTAGCTTTGTAAAGGAAGAATGATTCCATCAGCAACTAACCAACCAACCTCTGTGCTTCATTTCATGGGTTTTTCTTTTCTACCCCACTGTATATACCGTAGCCGTCTTCCAGTATAATTGTATTAAGTATATCTTCACCCACTCATTACACCTGATGTAGTATACCCGTGTGAATGTATAACCTAGTGTGAATAATTATGTCAGTTGTCATTAAGCTATTATTTTTACTTCTTGTTTACTACACCATGGACCATTTCTGTGTACTGAAGACTTTGCACTTCTGTGACTTCGCATTTTTTAATACAGTAGCTATTCTTTGACTTTACTGATCTTGCTGATTCTTCTGCCTCACAGCCTCATTCTTAACATATGATATGAGAGTGTTGAGGGCATTGTATCTGCGCTGAAATGCTCCCATTAACATTCATTGTAAACTGCATGATAACTTTTATTGCAGCTACTTGTGATCTAGAAATGAATGAACTCTACGTTTTTGACATATTTATTAGAGAATTATGGTAGATTTTTGATGTCAGTTCAATTTAGAAAACGGTAACTGTTGAAGCTATTGAAAATAAAAATTATCACTTTTAAGTGTGCTTGAAATTACATACAATACATTATACACCATTTGGATTAGCGCTGTATTTACAATCTTACAATAACAGAAAACATTGAAAAGTTTGAAGTCAACCTGGAGACAAAGAGAGTGTATGTGACAACGGGTTTGTCCAGCGATGAGGTGTTGGCGATGATTAAAAAAGCTGGCAAAGAGACATCTTACATTGGGTCGTCTTAAACCTTCAAGGCAAGCAAGACTTCACCATCAAGGACTGTTCTTGGTCGCTTAATTATAATGGTATATATCACTACAGGCTCTTTCAGACATTCTTTATACTGACTCAATTCGCACACCTTATGATGGGCGCTTATTTAATTATACAGAATAATTTTCCGTAATCTTTCTTTATCATAGTAAACTGTCTACCAACAGCAGATATTAAGCTTTTATAAATAATCATTCAGTGCGAAATTATTCATTACTTAGTCCCTGTAACTTAGCCGCTTCGCTTGTACTGCACATAATGCAAATACTAAACTGGAATATCATTACCATGTACTACTGTTGCAATAAAAAGTTATATACTTATACAACTTATGTCTGTGGAATAGGCTACTATTATCACTTTTAATATCCAAACTTACTCTTCAGTGTCATTTCTGATTAACCCGTTCTGCTAGATTGTTTTATTTGACATGTATGTACTAAGGATACTTCCAGGTTGTATAGGACATAAGGTAAGGGTTTGTGATTTTGTTTGTATTTCAAAAAGAAATCACTAGCACTATTGAAATGAATGGCCCCCGTATACAAATTTGTATAATAAATAATGGATTAAAATGGATATCACTTGCCAAGTGTTGCACGGCATGGAACTTGAATTATTCAAGTCACATCCTGCGCTAACAGGGCGAGCGAATCACACTGCCAAAATATGACAATAAGGGCAGTGATTTATAGCACTCAAACCTTAATATGTATACATGTTAGGATGTCTAAGTTTCATTTCAGTCGTTGATTTTCATATAGCCTATAGATATGCATGTGGAAATGTTACAAGATATAAAGTAGTTGAATCATCGTGGCATGATTATTACGTTTTTATTGTTGTATGATCAGAAATATAGAGTAAGCTAATTAATATATACAAAGTGCAACTTATATCGACTATTCATTCTTTTTCTTCTTTTTTTCGACCTGTAGAAAATTATAGGGTTAGTGGGACATTGTGAGATTATATGAAGTTCGCAACTTTTAATACAGGAAAAAGACATATAATGTATAATTTTATGTTTGTTTTTATTCACTATTTATGTATGATGTTAAACTATGTTACCACATATTTCTTAGAGAGAATTTTTTATTTTAATTTTATCAGGCAATTTATCACTATTCCGAAGCCTTTATTGACTTCAGATGGAATATGTTGCTCCCTTTAAGACTTGGAACTTATGTTATTCTAAGCTATGAGGTGCTTGTGACAATAAAACTAATCGTGATTTCTATTGGAAAATGCCTGCATTAGCTTACATTAAATATTCCAAAATAATAGAATGTCAAATAATATCTTAAATTATCTTATTCTTCTAGGCGACTTCTGCATCAGGTAGACTATAGTATGTCTATAAGCCCACAATGACAGCCCAATTATAATATATGCAGTGAAATGTGTTTTTATCTCGACTGCTTTGTGATGCTAGTTTTGGTACCCTGCACTCATCTTCATTACGCAATTCGATATGGTAACTCGTCATGAATAAAAATAAACAGTTGGAGAACATTCAACGAACCTTTGTTACTCATCAGTCCAAACTAAATGCATTCAAATCACAGTACAAGGACTGGTTCTACAGGAAACACACATCATTCGTTGTTGCTGTCACATCAGTTCAGGTATACACTGAACATTTTATGCCTTCTGAGATCACAACTGTCCGCAAGTTCCGCAAAATTTTTGAGATAGCGCAACGTTTACAAGATGAAGGATGTGTGACTCGTCGAAGAAATCAAAATCAGATTGTATCTGACTTGAAACCATTCATAGAATTTTGGATGAGATTTTGTGAATTAAGAACTGCATATATCTCACTGTGGAAAGATGTGGCTGAATTTTGTGGCTCTATAGAGAGGCTAAAGGAACCGGGAATTGAGGACAGATTGGCAAAGCTTAACTCACAGTTTAACTTAGCATTTTCTGAAGACTACGACTTTACTGGATTAAACAATGAACGGCATAATTTATTCACTTATCAAGTAGGTGGATACAAGGAGTGTTTGGGACTGTTGGGTTTTATACCCTATCTTTTGGATCTTTTACTTAATCTGTGTTATTGGGTGTCCAAACTACGAATTGAAAAACCATAATTTCGTAACAGTTTGGCTTCGGGTAGGAAATGACAAAATTTCATTTACTGATTTTACATTGTGTTGATTATGCACTTTAATAGAAACCAACTATAGTTTGATGTTAAATTTAGTGGGTACAAATCACAATATAAGGAAGGCTGTCTAATTATTACACGCTATAAATCATGTGAAGATGACAAAATGTTTAATTGCATTTTTACACTTTCACTAGATGAACTACCAACCTCATAGTCATCATCACTTTCCAAGAAGATGAACCTATAGAGAGGTCAATAATGTGTAATTGAATCTTGCAAACCTGATCAAAACCCAATCCGATATCAATTCAAGCTGGTCGAATCTACCAAATGTGCCCAAAATTTGAGCTAGGGTACGAGGTAACGCCTTGGATTCAACTTGGTTGATTGTTTAGTTGAATTTGACCTAAGATGCTTTTGCAAAACTACACTGTCGCTGTTTTAAACTACAGCACATTTTAGTGAGATGACATAATCTAAATTTGTTATCACTTGTTTCTACCGCATTGATTCTATCGCACAAAAGTAGCACATTACAATTTTATTCTATAATAAATTGGCATCAAAAAGGATAACATATCCCTTAATAATCCATAAAAATTCATTTCCACCAGTAATATATTAGAAAAGTTAAAACATATTATGTCACTGTTAGACATATCCTGTATTATGCCACATTTTCCCAAGATTATGCCTCTTTATCATTTTGTGTCTATTATGCACCCTTAGAGTTGTGTCATAATTCATGTCATAATGTCTTAAATTATACGTTCTTGCAACTGATTTTTAGGAATAAAAAATAATTGTCACAGATGAAAATGTGGGCCCCATGTTGATAGAAATTATACATAGATAGGTGAAATTAATATATCATGTATAATGTTAAATAACATGGATGTACTGCTATTCCAAATTGCTTCAGTGACCATTTTCATTATGTGGGAACAAGTGTACACTAAAAAGAAAGCTTACATGAAAACCCGTTGTTGGGTGGAACTTTGAGGAAAAATCGTTGGATGCAATTTTGAAATCTCGGTAAACAATATATGGTAGAATTTATGTCCAGTACACAAACAGCTCAGCAATCAGAGGTGTATCCAGAGATTTATCCAGGGGTATGACTCGTAGAAAGGACATATAGTGTGACAGTACTGACCAAGCAATGTGTATTTAAGCCAACATTTTTACACATCACATTATGTTTACACTGTCATAATATCCTAATCACTTGAAAGTGAAGTTTAGCGCTTATTACTTCAAAATACAGAAAAAGTACCAACAGAATGTTGAGAAAATGTTTCAAAAACCTATGTTGCATTTTAATAATGAAACTACAATTGCTGTTGTGACACAGGTGTGCTAATGTTGTAGAGATCAAATAATTGCATCCAATCATTTAATTTCAAGGGGCCATTTTAACATGGCCATAATTTGCATGAATAATAGATCTACAAATCTGAAATCGCGTTGTTCCAAATAATGTAATGGATGAAACAGTATGCCTTAGTAGGGTATCGCATTATAGAATAAAATAGCTACAATACAGGTGTTTGTACTATTTTGTAGATATTCTTGTGATAAGGTTTTCATCAAAAAATAAAGGAATTATTTGCGTTTTATATAATACATTAAAGTATTGTTATGTCCCACTCAGGGGTATAACTCAATTACCCATCAACGATAAATGTTATCACCGATATCAGGCCTATGGAGTCAGTTGACTGCACATACCTCATTAGGCTGAACAAATTTGTGATGTAGGCATCATCTTGTCACAATGACTAAGAGATAATATGGCACATAAAATAAAACTTCATTATTATTATATTCTTATTATTAATTTACTGCACGTAATATGACGTCTCGTCGATTTCCCACTCTATCATGACACGCCGGATTTCCCGTCACCTCCCTAAATATCTCTTGCCAGATCATTACCCATTTACTACCATGCGACACTCATCATTTCATTTTGATTCACACCCATTGCCTGTCCTCTCGTTTGTCTCATATCTTCATACATGTTCTCACTGCAGATTGCTGTAGACCAAAATACTCTTATGATCCCGTGCATCTACTAATTATGAGATACGGCCCTCTCCCTTTGATGCATTGTCCAGTTCTCTGACACAAGCAGCAGTACCGTTACCGTCATTGGAGTTCTGTATCATCATTCACCTATCGCATCCTCCTATCCTACTACTCAAGCAATATACTGAATATACTCAAGCAATACCCACTCTTTCCTCCACAGATAGCCACCCTTAATTTCTTCATATGACTAGATATATCTGCTGAACAGCCGTGTCATCCGTGTCATTCGTGTCATCCGTGTCATTCGTGTCATCACAAATAATTCAAGCCAATTCAACACAATTTTAAGGCTGATTCAATCCCAAATCTTCAACAGACACATACAGTGACAGCTCAGTTGGTAGAGCACCTGACCAAGTGGCTGGAGAATGTGGATTCAGGTGCTGATACACAAAAGGTTTTTTGTCGATTTCTTTCTCAATCACTTATCTATTCTTATAGAATATCTTATCTTCACAAAAATGTCAGGTTCCCTAAGAATGTATTCCAAACAGATGTTAAAGATCTCATAGAGATTAATAATAGACTGATAAAATAGAAAGCATTGTGCAAGGGTGAGAGCCTTGGCAAACTCATTCCAGTTTAATTCTGTGAAATTTAAATGCTTTTTAATATATTATTTCTCGAGAAAACTTACCAGAAAAAAATCTGGAAGTGAAGTGAATATTGGTAACTGTCAAATTATGGGAGATTTCATGGTTGCAAATAGCATTTAGGCGACAAATGAGTTTGACATCTATACATAATGCTATTATACATATGGAACAAAGGCAGGGCTCAGTGGATAAGGAATTCCGTGGCCCCATCCAGGTCCCAGTCCTTGGATGACAGCGCCACTCGGCTATTGTGCTGAAACACATTCATACCGTTATGCTTATTCATAATATCATCAGATTGTTGGGCAATAGGATAGATAGATGAATAGACAAACTCTTCCTACAATGATTTATACTAAGATACTAAAAGTGTCATTTAAAAATACTAGGGACTTCAGAGGTAGCTCGGATTCTCTGAACCTTGCAGACTAGCAGTATGTAATACTGTATCATGGTAGAAAATAAAAATTTACTAAGAAATAAATTGGGAATATTGTCAATTTTTAAAAGGATGATTCAGTATACGTGGTTAGACAAGCAAGTTATGGCTCTTTTCACTGATTTCCTGATTGTACATACACATTCTCCACGTGTCATGTGCTTTCAGCATGTTGACAATCATTGTTTTGGATTGATCATCCTTTTGGAAACAATTTTGATATGGCCCATGGGAACGATGTCATCGTAAGACATACCCTAACAGACATACCCATCGGAACTAAGGCACCTGTGTGAATGAAGACCCAACAAGATCACACTGGAAAGCAATCACCATTGCAGTTGCAATTGCACAAATAAAGCAAGACTCATCATTCCTATATTGGTGCTGGGAGTTGTGCAGGGACAAACTAATAAATTATTATTATATGTGAATTTATAGTGCTACATATAGTCACGATAACTTTCAGCAACACTACATTGTTTATCATATATACCTTTTAGCTAAAAATACACTAATTGAAAATTATAGTATAGATCGACATGCCATATAGCAAGGGGGCAATATCTAAACAAGATGCCAAAGAGGCCTCATGACGCTCACCTGACTATTGGAAAAAAGCAAAAAACAAAGAGAATAAAAAATGTCAAATAAAAGGAGCACCTCATATGCTTGATAATAAGTGAAAACTTTCACAATATATATAAAGACCAAAAAAGCAAACAAAAGCTAAAGAAGGAGAAAACAAAAGGCCAAAGACACTTAAAGAGGTCAAACAGACCAATGATATTATCCACCAAATTACAAAGATTCAGGCCAAGTCAAATAAAATTACAAATATCTGCGGATTTTACCTCCCATTGCACAAAGACCAATGCCCCTAACAAATCTGAATGGGACCAACCTTACGATAATATATGCCAAATTACTTAGCTTTAGGCCATGTGGTTTTGTGAAGATTTTTTCTAAGAAAAAATACAAACATCGTCAGAAATTATCTCCCCCTTACACGGGATACAATATCCCGAAAATTTCTGATTAAGACAAACCTAAGGACAATATCTCCAAATTTGCAAAGCCTTGGGCCAAACAGTTTTTGAAAGAGATTAAAGAAAATTTTAACATCGGGATGGACGAATGGACGAAGTCGTCTGTAAAGCTCACCAAGCATACGCTCCGATGAGCTAAAAAATTGGTAAATGTTGAAAATTAAACCCGGGTCAGGCCCCTCTCATGGAAATAATGGTGGAGATTAGAAGCAGTCTTTTAATATTATATACCATATAGCAATCAGCATTTTTATTTCCTACTAGGATTTAAAAATCAGTGGCAGGTGAAAAATTTATCTCACTATCCTACAGCAAGATGCTGGTGTCGGTGACCACTTCTGAAATATATACAGCTTAAAGCTGGGTTCAAATTACAATATTATTTTTACTGGATGACTAGGCCAGTAAAGTTACAAACTTGCAAAGTCCGTGTCAAAACTTCCTAGCCCTGTTTCAAGAACGAATTTTTTTTCAAATTTGCAATTATTTATTCGTAGAAAAGCATCCATCTTAACTGGAAAACAGACAGTTTATAGTGGCTGAGTACGTATTTATGGTGGGCACTAGTACCACTTATAGTTATATAACCTGTCAACGACAGTTAACATACGAGTGGTTAATGAGGAATAGAAGGACAACACCTTTTAAGACTAACTTGCATTTTTTTCACTTATTTCGGGGCCCATTTAGGGGGCTCAGTTGTGGTTGATATTTAAACCATTATAAGGCTCTAGACCGAGAAGTAGCCTTCCCAATTGTCTATGACGAAAGAAAAATCTACATTGACTATAAACCAAATATAGCTCAAGGTGCCCATACATAATCAAATTATTACGTGCAATACGCCATGTTCCAGCCTTCATATACCTGTGGTGGCACATTGCTACCTGTGACCAATGGCAGACGAGGTGCTTGTCAAGTGCTGTTTCATTTCATGAATCACATTTCACGCGGATTTGATTGTTCCACAATTGCTATTATATATGGCATGAAATTAAACTTTAATGTCGGCCAAAAGTAAACGAAGTTTTCCTAAACTGACTCTATCACTCACTCACTCAAACCTGAAATCTTCAAGTACAACACGGTAGTTACAGTAAAGTTGTTTTGTAGTCATAAATACACCGTTAATAATTATTTATTTAATAATACATACATATCTGGATTTTAGTTTAGATAAATTGGGTGAAGATTCTTAAAGCACTTCCTAATCTGTCACGTGATTGCTTGAATGCGTACATTTCCAATATTTATTAGGTTCTTTACTGTTATAGCCACACAATTTTGTTACTGTTATAGCCACACAATTTTGTTACTGTTATAGCCAGACGATTTCGTTACTGTTATAGCCACACAATTTTGTTACTGTTATAGCCACACGAATTTGCGCATGCTAAATTCCTTATTGTTATAACCACAGCATGGTAACAAAGGACCCTCCTATCACATCATCATTCTAGCCCTAAAACTAGAATTCACTTGATGTTTACAGCCCCCTTATTGAGTTTTTTAAGGCCATATATTACAATATACATAGCAACAAGGTATAAACTATATTATCCATTCCAATGTACAACTTTGAGTGTATATGTATATAACTGTATTTTGAAATGCATTTTTCACTAATACGCTATCCAATAATAGTACTGCAACTGGTATAATATACAAGGAGAGCAGACGAAGAGGATCATGGCTACATTGCAATGTTTATAGCCATTCCTGTTATACTATTAAAATTCACAATGCAATAAAAGACTTAGGAAGCACAAAAATTAGAGGGACCTAATAATACAAGGTATCTAAAAACAATTTACCTCATCAAAGCCCATGGTACACAATTTGGATACTTTGTTGTCACATTCAACAATCTTGTGTGGCGCTGCAAAAAGTTTATCACACAAATCTACCATTTACACCCTTGATAAAATTATATACACCACTTTCCTACCAGCTCCATGCAGCTGACGATAGAAGTACAAGCGATTTATTATTTATAGTGCTTGAAGCAGGATGAGAAATCAACAAACCTACCATATACACTAATGAGCCAATGTGATATAATTAGTTTATTTGCAATAATCTTACATAAATCGCATGTGACTCATTGGCTTGATAACAGGATGTGAGATATCCGATAGTACCTCGTGAAAGAGCAATAATGTTAATGCCTTTTAGTTTAGTGCTGTTAGCATCTGTACAGGCTGCTGCATTCTTTCCTCTCTAGTTTTGTCACATTATTGATGTTTAGAATTTTTAACTAAATATTTAAATTGGACAGTGAGTTTGAATAAAAAGTGCTTTTTGATATAGTGAATTGTTGTTTTCTAAATTAGCTAAGTGATCCTAAAAAAAGAAACATATCTGAGATTGTACAGTCAGCAGGCTTTGTATATAGAGTTATACTCAAGGATAGCCTATTATTTGACAGCAACTTCGTTAACAAAGGCAATAATGATTATGACGACGACAATGGCGAAGACGATAATGACGACTACGATAATGACGACGTAGATAACTAAGATGATGATAATGATGATAACGACGATAATGATGATAATGATAACGACAAAGTCGAGGACTCCAGACACTTGGATATTAAAACAAGAGGCCAAAGTGGCTTCAAAACACTCATTTGGCAATAAAAAACGCCAAGGAGGCCTACAAACACTTGGATATTTAAATGAGAGGCCGAAGAGGCCTCAAAACACTCATTCAGATATTAAAACAAAAGGAAAAACAGGCATAAAAATACTCTTCTGGAACATTCAAAACATTTTTAAAATTCAAGTTCCTTGAGAAAAATTTTGGTAACCTTACAAATATCAGCAGAAATTACCTCCCCATAGTCTGATGATGACATGCTTAACAAATCTAATAGAGAACAACACAAGGATAATATCTGCCAAATTGCACAGCTCTGTGACAAATAGTTCTTAAGAAAATTTTTTAAGAAAATGTTAGCAGTGGACGGACAGGCGGAAGATGGATGAAGTCCCTTTAAAAAAGCTCAGCGAACATGGTGATACTTAGATAAACTTATACAATAGCACTAAAACATCACTTTTTATGCTTTTGACTAGCACAATCATTTAATGTATCATGGGTGTTTATTGCAGTTTGTACTCAGTTGTGAACATGTCAATAGAATGATATAAAAAATTAACACATACCACTAACCTCCAGCATACACATTAGCCCAATGTACAGCAGTGCGTGTGAATACAGGTCTATTTTCGCGGTATTGTTTAGCGACAACAGCATCTTGTGGGTCATCTGGTTCAGCTGAAGCGAGCAGAGCTTGGAGTGACAGTAGTACGGTACGTAGAGTCATCGCGGCTGCCCTGGGGAACAGAAATCATATGGATACAATAAGTATCACCACATTACCAAAATGGTATCTGGCAGTACAACAAAACCTATCACCTAACAATTTTACTACCTCTCTTATATCCCTTTGTGACTAATACATGCTCAATAGCAAATACTATCAACCTGACATGTGATAGGGATTACACAACCAATGATTTACATCAATAATTCATGACTGACCATCGAGGTGTATCTCTTGACTGACATTGATCTCCATAACATTCTCCCACATCAAGCTCATCAGGAGTCTCTCGCTACTGCATTACTGGGTGTGGTTATAATTGTTTTCTGTTGTACCCTTAGACAATCTACTGATCGCAATTAGCTGCATTTATTATTCTACATATTATGTTTACCTGCATAAAATGAGTAGTGTCAATATTGAAAAATTACATTTTTAAATTTGGCATAACAGAAAAAATGGCACTTAAAAGCCGCATGCGCAGGATTGGCAAATGATGGTTTGCGAGGACTCACAGGGGAGTGGCAGCACTATAACAGGCGCCGGAAAGCCACTCGCAAATTTACTTTCCCAGTGTATATTAATTTGCGTTGCCACAAAGAATTTACACCGGTACTTATTAATGGTTAAGTCAACCAGAGCAATCGGGATAAAGTACCTTGCCTAAGGATACAACAGAAAAACATGATGGCATTCCCCGGATTCAAACCTTCCACCTTCTGGTTCAGAGGCCCGTGCTCTACCACTTAGCTATCCCAATCCCTTATACATAAATGAGTTAAATATTCCACAGTATTAGTGTACACACATAGAGGCCAAAGTCGAATTCCATCGGCTTCATTTGAGCATATGCGGGTTCGGTAAAATCTCCAACACTTAAAATTTTTATATAGTCTAATTTTGCGAGTTGATCTTCTTCAGCAGCAGCCAATAGTCGATAAATTTTGTACTCAGACAGCAAAATCTAGTGCAAATTCTTTTCGCTTAAATCACATGTATGGCCCTTACTGTAGCAAAAATGTTGTAAATCGTCAACTTGATACAATGTAGAGAGATCTAAGGTAGTTCATCACTGTTCATCGACGCTGGCCATTTTGTCTGTTTGAGCAACGTTACTTAGTGAAAGCATCGCTCAATTAAATAATGCATCTGATGATAAAATTAACTATATCAAAATGACAAATGCTACATACCACTGATCCCTGAGAATGTCAAGACATATGGCTCCAGTGGCAGAACTGATGTTAGGATGCCAAATCTTTGTTATGAATCTTACCTGAAAAAATTTCATTTATACATATCATAGGATATTTACAAATACAATGGAAAAACGGAATAGATACATGTCTGACCTCTTACTGAAATGGATAATTGGATATTTACTATAGAAACTGTATATAATATCATGAATTTGTGCTTATTTAAACATGAGGGCTTAATACAATCATCACTGAGTTAAGAAACTAGGAAGCTGCAAAACATACAGTTCATTGGCATTTTTTGTTAAAATATATATTTCTACAAAAGCAACGAGTTAAAATAAGTACAATTCTTACCTGCATGACAAAATTTAAACTCTACAGAGCAAGCGTAAAACTTTGCAGTAATAATTATCATGTATGTGGGCATGTTTATAAGTGTATATATATATATATATCAGTTCGGTATGGGAAAGTTTATAAGTTGTATGTATTAGTTAAAGTTATAAGTATGAATATGTGTAGATGCATGTGTGTATATA